>VZRF01004610.1:7420-44282 GCA_013396875.1 Vireo altiloquus | reverse complement strand
ACCAGGGAAAGGCAACAAAGGGATAACCAGAGAGAAAACCAGACTTAGCTGGAGTGTCCTGGAGACTCTCCTTGGAGAGGTGCTGCTAATGTGGAAATAAAAGGGTGAGAAGGGGAGCAAAGGAGCAGTGATCTAGCAGTGAGCCAGGGAGGTGACAGTAAAAGAGAGGCCAAGTGGAAATCATCCTTTAATTGCAGGAGCTAGGAAAAGCCGTGGCAGGACTGGCATTGCACATGTGAAGCAGGAGTTTAGCCCAGGCCAGGCTGGGAAGGGTTGCAGAAGAGAAAGGCAGGAAATCCTTGAGCGCAGCAGACAGGGAGTGGGCAGAATGGCACAATGTGGGTGTTTGGGTCTCTCCTGTTACTGGACAGCTCAAAGTTTCCTGCTTGAAAGGGGAAGGAGGATATTGACTGGTGTGAGGTGGTGCCTGGCCAAAGCGCTGGGCAGGATGAGTGCTCTGTACGTGGGTGGTTGTTTAAAGATGAGCTTTGTTTTGGGAAAGTATCACAGAGAAGCAGCTGCTGGATCACTTCTGTTGCTGCTGCTTCAGCTTTATCACGGCCATGCTCTGAATCTCTGGAAATAAAGTGCCATCTATGATGTGGGAGGGGTTTTTTTGCTGCTCTTGGGTGAGAAGCAACTGAGCACAGAATGGGAGCTCAATAACCATCAGCAGTAAGCAGAGGTGGCTCCCAGGTTCCTATAATTATGCTTTTCTCTGCTCCCAGCCAGTTTAAAATTAGCCTGTGTGCCAATTCCAAGTTCCTGAACACCTATGCAGAGATTTTAAGCTTTATATTCCAAGAGGTGAACTGTTCAGGAATAAAAACTTTCCAAAACTTCCATGCATGCTTCTGTTGGCTTTTCTGATCCCACACTAATTGAATATGTGCTGCCTCAGGGTTTAGCCCATTTAATCGATCCAGAGTTAAAAATTTCAGGCAATTTCAGCATAAATAGTACCCAAACTCCCATCAAACTGCTCTGTCAACATCTTGCAAATAAACATGTGTCCGTGCAAAGATACTCTGCCTCTGTGACCTGTGTTATTTGTGATTGTTATGAATGATGGCTCCAGATCTCTTTTGGAATGGAATCCTTGAATTGTGTCGGTTTTTGCCTGGTGTTTACTCAAGTACTCGCTATGACACAGAAGAAAACAAGTCAGTGTCAGGGAATGGTGGCTACTTCTGGTGATTTATTCTCAGCCACATAATTTAATTGCCTTTCCTGCTGGGTAACCGGATATGAGGATGGGGAGGAGTAAGCTTGTGTGTGTTCAGCTCGCAGGTTGTTGGCACTGTGCTGTGGTCCTTCCCCTGCCTCGGGAAGCACGGTCTGGAGGCTGCTGTGAAAAGGTAGATGTGAGCAGGAGAAAACCAGACACACAACAGTTGCTGGTGGTTCTCTGCCAAAACAGCGAACTTAATAAAGTGAGATTTTGCCTGGCATGGAAAAAATAAAAAAAAAACCCCAAACCACTCAAACCCGAAGTGTTTCATAATCCCGGAGGTTGTGGATGATAGGAGAGGGAATAGCAGAGTGTGTCGGTGCTGCCAGCCGGGGAGGTGCTGCCCGAGGATGGGATTAGCTCTGGAGGTGGCTGCTGTGGCATGGAAAAAATAATTCTGCGTGGGGAACAAACCCTGCATGGAATTTGTCATGGGTGAGGTTTGCACATGAATCACCAGGTGCATAAATAGAGGAGGAAGAAACACCGGCCAGGGGAAGCTCTGCCTGGGAGGGTTTGGAGCTGACCGAGGCCTGGGTCTCTTGTGGTTTTTGTGTTGCAAATAAAAAGACAAGTATCGTGCTGGGAAGTATAAACAGGGCTCTCCAGCCCTCAGGCTCCGCATTAAGGTGCTGACAGCTGTCCCTGGGAGGAGCTGGTGGAAGCTGGGATTATCTCTCAGCGTTCTGCATGTTCGCACTCAGGTGTCAAAGTCAGCGATATGTGCATATTCATCTCTCTAGACTGACAAGTGATGGAGAATAACAAAGGTGAGCAGTGCCTGGTGGCACCTTTCCCTTCTCCGTGACTCCTCTGGGAGCTTTGAGCTGCTAAAGGGGTGAGGAGCCATCAGGCTTTGGAGCAAAAGCCATTCCCGAGTGGCGAATTGTTCTCAGTGCTGCGAGCCCTGGAATGACTCTGACAGTTTAATGGGGAGCAGCCTCCACTGGGAACCACCCTCCTCTTAAGGCTTCCAGGAGAAAATTATTCCATTTAACAGAAAAGGCAGCTTTTAGTCGAGGCTGGGGTTAGGTAAGGCTGGGGTTAGTTGGGATTTGATCTCGGAGCAGACCCAAGCTGTGAAATTACCCCAGTAGCACACAGAGCATCAGGACCTGCACAGTCTCCAGTTTGCTCCTCCTGTCTTCGGAGATGAGTTGGGAATTGCGCTCCCACCTCACTCTGCTGGTCTGGAGCCTGTGGCAGATGCTGTGAGGGAGGATGTGCCACCTCTGTGCCACCTTCCCGCTGTTACTCACATTGGAAATTGGGCAGTGCGGGAATATCCCCCCGAAGGCTGGGATGGGTCACCCTCTCTCAAGGATTTGTTGTGTTCGAGGAAAGCACCTTTTCTGGGGTGTGTTGGGTGTTCCAGCTCTGTGTAACAGCTCGAGTGTCCCCACGGGATTTTAACGATGTGTTGGAGAACAATTTGCAGTGTCCTGTGCGCAGAAATTCAGAAGTCTGAGCTGGGAGTCGTCATAAACCAGACTTTGTTGTCAAAAGCCGTGGGGATTTATGAAACTGGAGGATGTGATGATAACGTGAGTAGCTGCAGGACTCCTCTCTCTAAAAGACAGCTTTGGTCTCCAAACCTGGATGGTCCCAGTGGTGGGGGAGGCGCAGGGAGAGGAGCTGCTGAAGTTTGACACGTGGGAGGTATGGGTGTGGGAATTAGGATGCCGAACTCCTTCCCAGCACTGCTGCAGGCTGTGTGTGCCTTGTCGTGAGCCCCTCTGAGTCACAGGAACCAGTGATAACGATAATCCTTTGCTCCAGTCCTGTCTGGCTGCTTCGCCAGACTCCAAACTTTCTGGGAAGGAACATCCTCTGTTATTATCATAATAATAATATCACAATAGCGTGATTGTGGTGCCACAGTCACGAACTTTACCACATATCCCCGTGTTTTGCTGAACTGTAATGAAACAACCAAAATTTTGGGGGATGTACAACTCTAACCTGACTCAACAGGAGCTGAAATTGAGAGCCAGGCTTTCACTGTGCTCCTCAACAATTGATCCCTGGGTCTCCTTGATGCCTAAGGGTTTAACTTTTGTATTTTTCCAACCCTGCAGTGCCCAGTGTAACTCTGCAGGTCCCTGGAGCTCGTTCAGTGCTGTTCTCTCATGCTCACACTGACATAACAAAGCCTCTCCAGCTCGCTCTCCAAGCACACCCAGACCCTCCTGGGCCCAACAACTGCAAACCTTCATCTTGGGGAGAGGGGGGCAAGCTTGGGCAAATTCCATCCTTGCCTGGCTTCTGCTTGGGCAATTGATGCTGATATCAAAGTGGGAAGAACTCGGGAGCTGTCATTGTCCATGTTGGGATGCACTGAGGCAGGAGCCTCTAGAGCCCAGAGTGTGACCTCTGAAGGCCTTTCCAATCAATCCCTCCTTTATTCCTTTATTCCTGTCTGCTCTCTGTTTCTAGGGAGCCATTTAAGGCATCATCCTCAGGTGCTTCTGACTGCAGAATGGGATGGAATATGCTGGTTTGCCTTCAAATCCAGTTGGGTGAACATTGCTGGGGCAGTCAGCTGAAATCGAAGTGTTTACACCTCCTGTGGGTTCAGGCACATTCCGCTGACCACAATTCCTCTACTGGCCCCAGAGTGACCTGCAGAGGTGCTCCAGGCTGTTTGGGAAGAGCAGGAATGCCTGGTGGTGTTGTGAGGCAGGAGATGTTCCAGCACACAGAGCAGCGTTTCCCTGGAGGCAGGGGAGGAGAGAACATCCCCGCGTGTAACCGAGAGCAGCAGCGGAGAGCTCACCGAGGAGAGGCTGTGCTCTGCAGGGTGCCAACATCTCCGTGCTCCTTATCAAAAATGTAAGCAAACAACAAATTAAACCTCATCGTGTTTGTTTCCCAGGCCTTTGTTTATCCAGGGGATTAAGCCTGGCTTCAGCTGCTGGGATTTGGCAAGGGACAGAGCAGAGCTCCAGCTGAACCCGGCTCTGCTCTGCGGCCAGGGAAGAATTGCTGCCTGGAGGCAGAGAAGTGCAAACCAGCAGTTATTGAAGTGCTGATGAGTTTTTAGGTATATGAGGGCATCTGGGGTGTCTGCATGCCGTAGGCTGAAAAAAAAAAGGGTTTTTTTTTAGTTTTTTTAAAGTTTTCCTTATTCTTAAGAGCTCTGCAGGTGGTTGGGGCTGAAGCACCTCATCAATTCACGGAATATTCTGAGTTGGAAGGGAACCACAGGGATCCTCGAGTCCAGCTCTTGAGCGGCATCCCTTGGCACTGCCAGCTAAGGAATCTCCTTGGCTGTGAGGGTGGGACAGGGCTCAGAGGCTGGGCCAGGTTTGTTAGGGAGGATGGAGCAGGATGTCGAGAAGGTCGAGTGGAAGATCTGAATGCTTGAGGGTGGACTGGATAATGTGGGTGTTTTCTGTGTGAAACCTCAAAGCACTGCTTTTAACTGAAAACAGGGATTCAGGAGCTAAATTGGAGGGGTTATGTCATATGGAAAGAAATAAAACAACTCTAAACATTCTGGGGGGGGATAACTTCCTGATGAATCCCCCAAACTTAGATTTCCTGTGTCAGCAGCAAATGTGAGCCCTTCCTCTAAAATTGGAAGATCTCCTCCGAGAGGGATCAAAGGGAAGGAGGCTCATCTCCGCCGCCTCTGCAGATCTATTTGCCTCAAATGCACTTGTTAAAAAACACAAAAATATCTCGAGGAATGCTGCCTTTAAAAACAAGTTATTCAACCTGGGAGCTGCATTTTGGAGGCTGGTATTGAAGCAGATGCCAAGTTTCCCTCAGGGCTGTCCATCCAAATGCTCTGTTTAATTTTACAGACTTTCTGGAGCACCAGGGAGAAGAGCCATAGGGAGATACTGCAAGAATTTCATCCCAAGCATCCAAGTGCCTCCCTCCTAAAAGCAGCTGGAATTGCCAACACTGGTTTATGTGTGATTATTATTTATGTGTGATTATTTCATCAGGAAATGTAGTGATAGGACACGGACTAATGGATTCAAAGTAAAAGAGGGGAAATTTAGGTTAGATATAGAGAAGAAATTCTTCCCAGTGAGGGTGGGCAGGCCCTGGCACAGGGTGCCCAGAGCAGCTGTGGCTGCCCCTGGATCCCTGGCAGTGCCCAAGGCCAGGCTGGACATTGGGGCTGGGAGCAGCCTGGGACAGTGGGAGGTGTCCCTGCCCATGGCTGGGGTTGGAATGAGATGATCTTCAAGGTCCCCTCTTACCCCAAACCATTCTGGGATCCTGTGATTATCACAGGTAATCAAAAACTCTGAACCTCCCAGTGCTGAAATGTCTCAGCAGCATCAGCTTGCTGCGTGTTGTCACCAAAGCATTTGCAAAGGGCTTTTCTAGTCACATATCTGCAGCTGAAGCCCATCTGTTAGCTGAACATGCTGATAAAAGGAAACAAAAGAGAATTTCCGTGGCTGGATGCACAGGTAGCACCTTGCTCCTGAGGTGTCCTGTCAGGAGAAGCTCTGTCTGAGCCAGAGGCAGGTTTTGGGATGCACCACAAACTCAACCCCTGGCCTGTGCCTGCTCTTGTTACAGCCAAACAGAGGCACTGCGCAGCAAAAACAGCCCTGGTGCTTCCTGAGGAGCTGAGGTGAAGCTGTCACATCCTGGATCCACCTGGACTCCACATCCTCATCCCTGGCAGTGTCCAAGGCCAGGCTGGACAGGGCTTGGAGCAGCCTGGGACAGTGGAAGGTGTCCCACGACAGGAGGTGGCACTGGATGAGCTTTAAGGTCCCTTCACAACCAAGCCAGTGTTGAACTGGTTCCACAATTCCACATGTACTCCAGCTCTGAGCTTTGCCGAAGGCATTGCCTGCTGTTTGCTGCTTCTCCTGGCCCCCTCCTCCTCCAGCCACTGGCTGCAGTTTGTATTTCCCCTTTTATTGCCTTTGGCTCTCTCACGATGGGCGGTGCAGTATTTTTGTTCTTCGCTTAATAATCTTTTGGCGGCCGTTGGACATCATTTCTCATTGTATTGGTGGAGGATTAGCTGAGATGATGGGAGATATTTCCTGTCTTAGCCAGCGGGATGGGCTTTGCAGGGCTCGTGCCTTCTTTTCACATAGTGTAATGCTTTGTTTGGGAATGTGCTCAGGCAGCTCGGCCATGGGAAGAAAGCACAGCCCCTGAAGCACAATCGCTTTTACTTGTGGCAAGAGGCCATGGAACAGGCAAAATCACTGGAATTGCCAGGCTGGACAGAGCTCAGCGCTGGGAGCTGAGGTCACTGGTGACTGCTCGTGCCTCTGCATTGTGATGGGGAGCAAATAGGTTCCCTCTGTTTATCCTGAGCTCAACTTTATCGAATCATAAAATCACAGAATAGGTTGGAAAGGACATTAAACATTAGTTTGTTCCACCTTCCTGCCATGGGCAGGGACATCTTCCACCAGAGCAGGCTGCTCTAAGCCCCAACCAACTTGGCCTTGAACACTTCCAGGGATGAGAAGCCCATTTAGCTGCAGGTTTTCCCTTGGAAAAAGAGTTGGTGAACTTGAATGCTCCTGGCACCATCAGCTTCACCCTTGTGTTGTTAAGGGATGCTGCAGGGCTTCTTTCAGGAAACCTGGGAGAGCCTGTAGCTAATGCAGGAGCAGAGGGAGTGGGGTGACCAGCGTGGGTGCAGAAGTGTATTTGTAACCATCCCTCTGCAGGGCAGCAGCAAACAAGTTTTTCTGCAAAACACAAAGCAAGCCTGGAAAAAGGTTGAATTCCTGGGAAAGCGATTGGGGAAGGGTGGGTCTGGGTCCTGGTGACGGTATGAGGGTGTTATCTGGCACCACTCAGCAACCACAGCCCCTCTCAGGTTACTGTTTACTGGCCCAGACAGGATCTCCAAGGGAAGTTGTTTTCTCCTGCAATAGCTCCTCAGGACCAAGCCTTGCGCTCGCTCTCTCGTCCAGCTGCAAGGCTTCAGCGACTCTTGAAACCCCTCGAGGCTCTGTCTTCCTTCTGCTGAGTCTTATCAGAGCTCAAGGTGATCTCCCTGGCCCAGTCTGGGTTTCTGTCTGCTCCCGGGCTCGGGCAGCACAGCTCTCGGCTGCTGAGATCAGATGCCCAGTGGGGCTCTTGTTGCTGGACAGAGGTTTAGTGTTACGCTCGAGGTTGTAAGGGGAGACAATCTTGAGACAGAAAAAAAAGGACTTTGCCGCTTCCAAGGCGATTTAGTTCTCTTGTAATAATGAGTGGTAGGTGTGGGGGGAGGGATTGGCCGTGACATGATCCCTCTGCAATGCTCTGTAAAGATCAGGGCTGCAGACTTCTGCAAGCTTCCTGCCAACTCCGAGTGTGGGATGTGGCACCAAAGGCTCAAAACCCAGACAGCTCAAGAGGGGAGGAAGGAAGTTAATGGTTGCTGGAAGAAGCCGGGGATAAAAATGCCCCACATTCCTTGTTGTTTGCAGTTTGTGCTGATTTAGTCCCTTGGTATCAACTGCCTGAGATCAGCTGCTCCAGCAAACGTGCCTTGGGTTTTGCTGGAATGCAGGGCTATGGGATTGTCACTTCAGCTGCACCAGGAAAAAAGCTTCAACAAAGCCCTGGGTTCTTTTGTGGTGGCTTTGCTTTCTCCCACTTTTATTTTTGTACAAGGCAAGCACAGGCTCCGTAACTTTACTCACAGGAGTCATCTTTGATTTTCAGTGACTGAATGTGGGGAGGAACTTCTAAACCAGTCAGTGAAATCCCTAATGCAGTGTTGAGACTCCTTAAAGTACAGGGAGTGAGAATCTCGTGTCAAACTCTCCTGGTGGGCTACTCCCCTCCAGTGGGAGCCCTGGAAAGGACTGTCCTTTAGTCTGAGCTGCAAGTGCTTTATCCCTTAACTGCCTGAAATATTAAATACAGAGCTTGCTGCCTTGTTCAGAAGGAGTTGCAGGAAGAGCAGGGCCGGGAAAAAACAATTTTTGATGTGTGATAACCAGCAGTGATGCCTGAAATGGCTGCCTAGAAACAGAGACCAGACAGGAATAAAGGAATAAAGGAGGGATTGATTGGAAAGGCCTTCAGAGGTCACACTCTGGGCTCCAGAGGCTCCTGCCTCAGTGCATCCCAACATGGACAATGACAGCTCCCGAGTTCTTCCCACTTTGATATCAGCATCAATTGCCCAAGCAGAAGCCAGGCAAGGATGGAATTTGCCCAAGCTTGCCCCCCTCTCCCCAAGATGAAGGTTTGCAGTTGTTGGGCCCAGGAGGGTCTGGGTGTCCTTGGAGAGCGAGCTGGAGAGGCTTTGTTATGTCAGTGTGAGCATGAGAGAACAGCACTGAACGAGCTCCAGGGAACTGCAGAGTTACACTGGGCACTGCAGGGCTGGGAACAGAGAAAAGTTAAAACCTAAGGCATCAGCAGGACCTGCCTGTCCTGCACATCTCCCTCCGAGGGGTCTCTGCAGAGCCCTCCCAGCAACCTGAGAGAAGGTGAGGAATCCATTCAGGAATTGTCTGCCCAGGGAGGCAGTGGAGTTTCCATCCCTGGCTGTGTTCAAACACAGACTGGACCTGGCACTCGGTGCTGTGGCTCAGTTGAGGCAGTGTTAGGGCAGGGGTTTGAAAAAGCCCCAGGCCTCTGGACGTGAGGGTTTTTTTTGTTATTGAAGTTCAATACTAGATAAAGAAAGGAGTCAAAGCATTTTGTTCAGTTTTTTGGGTTGTTTATTAGTTTTTTTGTCAATTTTTCAGCGAAGCCTGTGCCTGGCTTGTCGCTGTTGATTCTGAGGTACAATTGCTGCTGTATTTGGAGGTAGTTGGCTTTTAAAGCTTTATTACTCAATTATTGATGGCTACATGTTTTATTTTCTCTTTATTACCAATAATTACTAATTTTATTAACATGTTTCCTCTACACTGAGGTTTTTTTACTAACTACTGAATTACAAGAAATGGAGACGAAGAAGAAGGAAGAAGAAGAAGAAAGAAGAAGAAGAAAGAAGAAGAAGAAGAAAGAAGAAGCCAGAGCTAACACCAAACGTTGGACCACTTTCCTAGACTCCAACGTGGGTTGGACCTGGTGATCCTGAAGGTCTCTTCCAGCCTGGAGGTCGTGTGTGAGCAAAGAGAGGAGGATCCTTCCCGGCAGCCAGAACAGTGAGCAGCTCCCACCGCTCCCCTTCAGAGCAGGTTTGTGTGTCAGAGCTGCTCTCTTGGACATCTGGCCTGGGCTAGGTGTTTATAGCTGAGCCAAGGGAGGAATAGGTGGCTGAAGAAGTGATCAAACTCCTCGGCCAAAGTCTGGCAGAGCAGGCTTGATGTGGACGTTGAGCAGCAGAGACACCGCGAAGGCTCCCTCACCTCTCGGAGAGTAATTAATAATTTGTCTCTGAGAAATATTGCAAAGGAAATGGCTTGGGGAAGGGAACGGGAGCTAAACTGTTCTCCAAAGCTCCTACTGACACTTTTAATCAGTGCTGCTCTGTCTCCCACTGACAGTTTTTGAGAGACTACTGATCGCTCTTCGTGCTGCTCCTAAAATCAGCTCTATTAGGAGTTAGAAATACCAGCACTCTTCCAGAGAAGCTTATTTTTATTATATTCCCAGCCTAATACTGGAAACCAAAGAGATTTAGAATAGAACTGGCTGCAACTCCAGCATTTCCCTAGAAAGAAAGTAAGTTATGGGAAAAATCCCTTTTTTGACAGCCTTCCACAAAAAAAATCCTGATTTTCCCACAGGAAACTTGCAAGTCGTGGGTAAGTGGGTTTTTCCCTCACTTTTTTTTTTTGCTGTCTCTAAGTTTTTCCAGCTTGAGCTTGATGTTTCCAAGTGTTGCTCTTGTTGTGAGCTGGCAGGAGGTGCACAAGGGCAGTGACGGGTGAGGCTTTTCCTCTCTGCCCGGGAGAAGGAGGTGGAAATCCACCACTAAAAAGTGCAACTTTGAACCACAGTAAACTTTCTAGAACGTATTTTTTTTTTCCCTGAGGTTTTCTAGGTGGCAACAACTAGGAAAAAAAAAACCTCAGAGGGGGAGGTGGCTCACAGGGGCTGTGTTGTGGCACTTCTGGGAATATTTAAGGTTGATTTTCCCTGTCCTGCAGTGGATGTGTTTCCTGAGGCCAAGATTCCTGGGAATGGCCTGACGTGGATCCCCAGGCACAGTGGGAACAAGCAGGAGCTCTCCCAGTGACACAAAAGGAACAGGACAGGTAGTTAACTCATTAAGCTAATTTATCATTATATCATTCAACTGCATTTTGCTCTATGTACATCAGGCACATAGAACACCACAAAAGAGAAGCTCCCACTGGGAAGATGTTGCCAACCCTGCAGTCACCCTGCTCTGTGGCCTCTCCTGTTTGGGTGAGAAGTTTTAAGCAAATAAAGCTTAAACCTTTTTCTGTTTTCTCATCTCCAAGGCTTTGGGGTGACAGAGAACAAAGGTCCCAACAGCAAGAGCATCTCAGCGTTGGGTCTGGCAAACAAACAGGTCGAGGATCCCTCGCATATAGAATGTTAACAATGTTTTAATTTCTGGGGGGTTTTTACTATTATTATTTTAGCTGCCAAGAGTTCCTTGCCAGCGTTCTCTGTTTTGGTTATTTTTAATCCTTGCTTGTTTGCCTCTCTGTCTCAGCCTTCTCAGGCTTTTATGACTGCAACCCTAACCCCTCGTGCCCTGCAAACACATGCTGCACGGCTTTGCTCACGTGAGGCAGCTTTGATGTCAAAATCGAGTTAAGTATGTGCTTCAGTGTTTATAAGATTGGGTCCTCGGTTTCTTAACCCTTGCCCAAGGAGTTTAGTTTACCGTAGCTCTCCCAATAAATCCCTGTCTGCTTCATTTCGGAGAACAGCTCCGTGTTTTTCCCCACCTCTGCTGAGAGACACTACAGATGTGTGATACTTGGCACTGTGGCCTTTTTTTTTTTCCCTCCCCTTTGTTTTTGCTTATGACTTTGTCTCTGGGCCTCCAGTATCATGTTTTCCCTCCTCTATGGCTCTGAATAATCAATTTGGAAAGCCAGGAAATAAATCAAAGGTTCAGATAGTAATGTAGAAAGAACGAAGGGAAAAGCAGACATATGGATTTCATCACCAATGGAGAATAACATGTATAATAATAACAACAGAGTGTAAATGAGTGTACGTACTCACAGGAGGCTTTTCCAAAATGATTGTTTTTGTACATGATCAGGGAAGTTATTTTGTGGTTGGAGTTCTTTGGAAGGGTTGTGTCCTAGCACTGCCTGAACTCTTTCCCAGCCCTGTTTTTCACAGCAGTGGGGCAGCAGTGAGGCTTTGGTGTGACCAGCTGCACCTCGGGAAGGGCTCAGCAGCGCTGGGGACTGAGCAGCCTCGCTCGCGTGCTCGGCGGTGATGGTTTCCATCCCCACGTCCCATCAGCTCCGTGGCCTGGAATTCACTGCCTCTCCCCTAAACAAAATTAATCAAGCGTGCAAGGTCCTGGCCTGGCCAAGAAAAATGATGGAGAGAACATTGGCTGATGGTGTAAAGCAAGGCCAGCTTTGTGTTTGCTTTGCAGCCAGAGATGTCCCCAGTCCATGCTGGTGCCCTCGGTGACACAGTGGGTGGGACAGGGGAGCACAGAGACCTCACCACGGGCACTGAGAGCAGCACAACAGCTCTGCTTCCTTGCCCACGGGACAGGAAACCTGTCCTTGTCCATTCTCCTTGGCTGAGATGTTCTTTCCCTCTCTGACAGAAAGGCAAGGACAATGCTGTGGTCTTGTGTCACTAGAGAGCACGAAAAGAACTCACGCACGCACGTAGTGAGGTGAAAGGAAAAAGAGAGGGAAGTCTTTGATTTTCTGTCTTGTATACAATTTTGTGGAGCCCTGTNTTTTGTGGAACCCTGTGGATCGGATAGTGAGATCCTCTCCAACTCCACTGGTTCAGGTAAAAATCTATCAAAAACCTCTTCTATTAGGAATAGAATAAAAACAAGAAAGACAGTTACAGAAACACTACTTTGTTTATATGATTTACGTGAAAAACTCCACAGCAAAAATGCAAACAAAATCAAAAGGCTAAAAACCAGAGCGACAATCTTGGACAAGGCATGGAGGGACAGGACACAGGGAATGGCTTCCCAGTGCCAGAGGGCAGGGCTGGATGGGATATTGGGAAGGAATTGTTCCCAGTGAGGGTGGGCAGGCCCTGGCACAGGGTGCCCAGAGCAGCTGGGGCTGCCCCTGGATCCCTGGCAGTGCCCAAGGCCAGGCTGGACATTGGGGCTGGGAGCAGCCTGGGGCAGTGGGAGGTGTCCCTGCCATGGCAGGGGTGGGATGGGATGATCTTTAAGGTCCCTTCCCACCCAAACCATTCCAGGATTCTGTGATTAGTCAGAGCCATCAGCTGGCAATGCTTAGTTTGAAGTCAGCAATACTTCAGCTAAAGGGGAGTTGGATTTAAAGTTTCTTCACCTCACCTCCTTCTCAGTCATCTTCTCCACCACCATCAGTGCACAAATATCTTTCCTTTTCTCCATTTCTCCGAAATTCTGCATTAGCTGATGTGTTTTTACTATTTGGGTGGTGGGTGTTTAATCCCAGACAGCTTTTTTTAAGAGCTTCCGGGATAATCCCACAACCCTTACACCACCAGAGGTGGGAAAACAATCCAAGCCAAGGGTGAGTTGTTCCTCGTGTTCCTCATCTGCAGATGGAAAATTAAGATCCAACCCCTGCTGAGGTTTGCTTACCATGCTGGTTACTAATCCCTTCTAGAGGGATTTTGGTTAAATGTTTTTCAGTCCTTGAAAATTCCTGTAGGAAACTGAGGTTTTTCTACTGAAAAATCCTAGGGGAGGAATATGAACACTTGAATTTTGATGATTCTTAGGTCAGATACTCTGATTTACAGTCAGAAGCTAATGGATAATCCTTTAAAATTGTATTTCTGAGTTCTTGCTGCTGTGATGAGGATGTGAAGAAAGTCAGGACACTGCAAAATTTGATCAGATCAGGCAATGAGTTCTCCCCAGCTCATTTCACAATTTCCTTTGAGTACAAATCCAGCACCTTTCACCAGCAATAAAAATCACACATTTTTCTACTTAAGCTTAGTTTTGAAAAAAAAAAAAAAAAAGAAATAAAAAAGCACAAAACAAACTCCTCCTGGCAGAATCCACCAGTTGTCCTGTAACTGCCTTTCATTGTGAAACAGCTTTTCCCAATCAGAGCTGTGCCCTGTGTGCCACTTCTTGCTGGCATGGACTGCAGACAGACACCAGTGCCTGAGCTGGGCTGGGCTCTGGGGCTGTGGGACCACTCCGTGGCAAGCAGAGGGCTACAAAATTGGGAAGAGAAGCACATGATGAAGTGTAGGTCAGAGGAGTCCCTGAGCTCCAAATCCAGTCATTTTCAGCCTGAAAAACTGCCTGGTCCTGGCTCTGGGTTGCTTTTTGGTGCAATCATCATTTAATCATCATTTTTGGTGATGCTCTCTCTGGATCTGGAAGGCAGGACTGTGCTTGGTACCTTCACCCCCGGTTCTGAGGGCACCAGGGGTGTTTTCTCTCACCCCACGAGGCCAGGTATTACTTGTTAAAAGCCATTACAGAATGCTGCAGTCCTGCTGCTCCAGTTAGACTCAAAGGTTTGTTCTCAGCAGCGTTGGGGATGTTCTTGTTGCTGAACTTGTTTTGTCAGGTTTTGCAAGTCCAAAGTATTTTGCTGAAGCAAAACCTCTTTCTCAAGACTTTTTCCAGGATGTTGTCGTTGCTGGCACTATAAGATAAAACCATCTGAGGAGTGAAACAGACGCTTTGGATGGGTTTTAGTGATGACTAAACTCGTGTGACTCAGTTCAACTCGAGCAGAGGGTATCGCACAGAACTGTAGAACCATTAAATGGTTTGGCTTGGAAAAGACCTTAAAGATGGGGATTGTTCCACCCCCTGCCATGGGCAGGGACACATTCCACTATCCCAGGTTGCTCCAAGCCCTGTCCAGCCTGGCCTTGGGCTCCTCCAGGGGTGGGAATCTCACCTGCTTGGCTGTGACCCTGCAGAGGAAGCAATTCCTGAGGCATGGCTGCAAGGTGGCCCCAATGTGGAATACCTGCATTGCTTCAAGTCTGGCCTCAGCCCTTGGCTTTGTGTTAAGGAGAGGTTTAAGAACACCTGGATTGCTCTAGGGCCAATCTGAGTGTGCTCCTCTCACAAGTCTCCCAGCTTCACCAAAGGCCACGTGTGTGAGGCTGCTCTCTGTGGTGGAGACTGAGGCTGGATTAGGTGTTTGATACAAAAACTGTGTTTTGCTGCTGTGCTTTACCCAGAGAGCCCTTTTGAAGTCACTGAGGGGATGGAGACCTCAGTTTGGTCCCTGGTACCATTAACCAGTCACTCTGTGATGTGGGAAAGCACTGGAGCGTGTTTAATTCCATCAGAGAGCAGGAGAACATGGCTTTGTCAGGTGGTGTGGACTGCCAGGCTCCTTGTGTTCCTGTTTCACCTACACTGAAGCAGCTGCACCCTCTGCTCAGGCAGAATCACCTGTGTATGGTTTTAGGGCTGTAATTTGACATCACTTGGTATTTCTGTGCATCTCAGCTCCTCTTAAACTGCACTGGGTGTCTGCTAATCGTGAGCTCGTGCCTCAGTTTCCCCACTCAGATGGCAATTAAAGCTGCTCCTGCAGCTCATCAGGCCTCTCTGCCTGTTATTCCTGCTTAGCCCAATGCCATAACTCCACAGAACCCAGAGCAGCAATGCCCTGAGCCTGCAAATCCATCGAGGTCTGCGTGAGCATCTGAAGCTTTGCAGCCCCCCTGGCTGCAGACACCAGCATGTGAACATTATGAAAAGCACTTTCATCAGTCTATTCTTCATCTCAAAAAACCCCTTCTGCACGCTGGAGCCTCTCTCCCCCTACCTGCAGAAGACATCTGTCAGAGCGGAGGGGGCTGTGTGGGAAGGAGATTGTTTTGTTGCCATGTGGACTGCGGAGCTGCTTGTTTTGTGATGACAACACGAGCTAAGGGAGACCCTCCTGGGCTTTCCCAGGAGTTGCACTGGCACCGTGTTGGTCAGAGGAGCTGGAACATGTGTTTGTGTTTCGCAGAGCGAGTGTGACTCACCGGGAACACGCGGGGAGGACGTTTCTGGTGATGAGGTGTCACTTTTATGCAGTTACTTCCCTGGATACAGCCACATTTTAAGGCTTCTTTGCATGCCTGAGGAGCAGTTGGGCTGAGGCTGGGGAAAACCACTGAGACTGGAGTGGTTCAGGGCAAAGCTCTGGAAAGCAGCAGGGAGCTGGGAGTCCGTGCCTTGGTTTAGGCACAGCTTTGGGGATGCAGCAGCGTGAGCTGTGCTGGCAACCAGGGTGAGACAGATCCTCTGATACTCTGGAATGTGATCCCTGTGGTCCACTGTGATCTGTTTGTGTCAGTGGAGCACTTAGGTAGAAGCTCTTTAATCTCCCGGAGCTTACGCACATACCTCACAACAATGCAGATGGATTGGGATAAAGCAAAAAGCAAACCAAACCCAACCAAAAAGTAAAAATCAACTCAAGCAAAGCCTCTTTAAGCAGTTCAGAGCACACATCCCAGGGGTGCTTTTGACTGTCTTGCCAATGCAATATATGTTTTATGGTCCTTTTAAAATGTGGGCAGAGTCATTGAGCTCTGTACGAGTTTGCATGGGGAGCAGGGTTGGTGAATTAACCCTTGCAGCCAGCTCGGGGTCACCTCTTTTCCTAAAGGCCACATTTCCCATGGCCTCTGGAGGTTTCCAAGAAACATTCCTTCTCCGGGGCCTCTGATGGATCTTTTCCTGTGCCACGTTGTGACTGTGGCTCTAGGGGATGGCTTGGGACAGTTGTCACCACTCCTGCCTCTCGTGTAGCCAGCTCCTGGTTTCTCCCTTCTCCTGACTGTGTCCCATTTGCGAGGGAAGAGGGAAAAGGTGATCTCAGCATTGTGAGCTGATCCCGAATTCTTCTTGTCTCCAGTGTGGCTTGGTATCCTTCAATTCTGCAGTTAAATTTAGTGGGGAGAGCAAAAATCTATTAATCTTGCTTGCAAACTCAGAAATTAGTGAGGATGGAATGAACTGTGCTCCATGGTACATCTGGTTATTCCCTAAAGCATGAAGAGTGATAAAAACCATGTTATTTTTCTCCTAGCTCGCACATTAATAATGCTGAAATAGTGCATTTATTCCAAAGCTTTGGTAATTACAACTCCTGGACTCTAATCTCAGTTTTTATTACAGGTTTTTATTGTGAAAGTGGTCACTGCTTTTGAGCCCCTTAGCTGACTTTCTCAGAGCAGACGTGTGGAGGGATTTTTGGGGCTGTCCTGTGCAGGGGTAGGATTGGAACTTGATTCCAGAGAAGCTGTGGTTGTTTTATTTTTGGAAGCATCCATGGATGGGGTTTGGAGCAACCTGGAGTAGAAGGTTGGATGGTGGAACCTGGAGGAAGGTGGAACGAGGGGGTGGAATGGGATGATCTTTAAGGTCCCTTCCAACTCAAAGCATCCTGGGATTCTGTGGCCCTTGTGGGTCCCTTCCAGCTCAGGACATTCCATGATTTTAGGGCAGGTTTGAGAGGATTCTGCCCATCCCAGCCCCAGCTGTCACCTCTGAAACACCAGCACCGAGTCCCATGGGATCACCAGACCTCCTGTGAGTTCATGTGCAGCATCCCAACACTGAAGTCCCCAAATGTGCTGGCTGCCTTCTCAAAATACGGGCTGGAAAATCACCTCTCTCTGCCTTGGCTCCTCCTGGAGAGAAAGGAGGGCTTGTACCTACCTCATAGCAGAGTTGTGGTCGATAATGTTCGCAAAGTGCTTTTTAATCCCCTGCTGAAAGGTTCTCTGCGAGTGTGAGTTATAATTATTACGTAAATGTGGCTCATATTTTCCTGCCCAAGCCCTCAGCTTGCCACAGAGATGTTTTCCCAGTCTTTATGTGGATGCCATTGGGTTTGTAGCTTCCTGGCTCGCCGTAGGAAGGCACAGACTTCCAAAAGAGAGAATTAAATCCTTTTCATCAGCCTGCAAAGCCAAACCAAACCCCAAACAGCTTTCAGCAAAGCTTTCCTGGAGGAGAACTGATTGTCCACCAGCGGGGAAGAGATGCAACTTCATTAAGGGTGGGCGAACAGCTCCAGCTCCTACCTGCAGGTGCCCACCTTGGAGCAGGGGTTGGGTCTGTGGGTCACTCAGGTCCCCTGGAGGGAGAGCACAGACAGCTGAGCAAACACGAGCTCTTCATCGCGTGGCTCATCCTGCTAAAATAAACCATGAGGTCACCCTGGCATGGCCATGGCACCCCACGATAATTAAACCCACCCTGGGTCCCCCTGCAGCCCCCCAGGCCAGCTTTGCTTACAGGTGTGTTGTTATTGAGCAGCTGGTGTAACAAATCCCTGCCAGTGCCAAGTATGAAACAGCTCCAGGACCTGTCCAAAAGCAACACAGCCAGGCCTGGAGATGGAGTCCAGGGGGTGCAGTTCTCCCTCCTGGAGATGAAAACAAATCGTAAAGGTTAAAAGGCAGGAATTGGTTGCTGTTGCTGTCTGCAAACTGAGGAATCTCTGTGCCTCCTCCCAGGAGGAAAGGAGTTAATAGGTAGCCAAGGTGAAGGTTTAAAAATAGAGCTTTTTGCATAGCTGCTTGGTGATGTCTGTGCCACTTCTGCTGCCACAAACCCCAGGGTGTTCCCAGCAGGTTTTTTATGTTGCGTGTTTGCAGGGTTTTTATGATGGGTTGGTGAATAGGGAAAATGGGCTTTGGAAGGAATGACTTTGGAGGCACTGGAAACCAGGTAAGAGGCTGTGTTGGGTCCTCAGCTGCGCTGGCACAGCCCCACTGGAGTTAACAAGGTGGGTTTGGAAGTGGGAGGATGCTCTGTCGGGTGTTCTTTGGACCCTGCTGGCTCCTGGCCCAGCTGTGTTCCTTATTTCAGTGTCCCATGTCCTGAAAAGATGAAATGAAGCTTCTTTCCGCTGTTTCAAAGCTTGATTATTTTTTGTTCTTATCAGAGTTTGGGAGGCACAGACTGTGCTTTGACCTCCAGGAACACAAGGGCAGAATGGCAATGGCTACCCAAAGTAGGTAGCTTTTATATCTATTATCAACCAGCTAGAAAACTTTATGTATCTTGTTTTGTTCCCAAAACCAGTGAATATCAACCTCATTGACATGTCTCCTCTACACTAAATTCTGTCTGCCAATTAGCTAATCACAGGAACTCATGTCAGAGAAGAAAGGAAGAGAAGAAAGAAGATGAAGAAGGAGAAGCCAACACCCTGAATTCTCCATGTTGTCTCTATATAATATATAGAGCAAAAACCAAAAACTCCAACTCCACACTCTGTGCTGCACTAAACAACATCTCCTCATTTCTTTGGTGCTCTCAGCTCACTCAGAAGTGGGGGCAAACTCTCCCACGAGCTTTGTTTGCAAGCCAAGCCTTTTTTGAGGAGCTCTGGGGGTAAAACAAACACCCAGAGGAGCAGGAAAAGTTCCCAAGCTTTTCCTGGACTCCAACAAGGCTCCACGGAGCCCAAGGTGTGTGTGAAGTGATGAGTGTCCCAGGAAGCTGTGGCTGCCCCACCCCTGGAAATGTTCGAGGCCAGGCTGGACAGGGCTTGGAGCAACCTGGGATGGTGGAAGGTGTCCTGGAAAGGAAGGGATGAGCTTTAAAGTCCCCTCCAACCCAGACCATTCTGTGATTCCCTGATTCCCTTCTTCCACAAGGTTTTTCTCCTTATTCCATCTGCCTGAGGGCTGTGCCTCACACACTGCAAGGTACAGGTGATTGTCCCATCAGGCAGCATGTGAGCACTAAAGGCCTCTAAAATCTGGCCACAGAGAGCTGCTGCTGGGAGCTGAGTTCTCCTGTTGCTCTGAAATTGGGGTTTCTGCTGAAATGAGCCATTCCTGAGCCGACAGCAAATCCCTGTGTGTGGAGCAGAGGTTGTGGCTGACAGTAAATGGGAAAGCTGATGCTAAACCTCAGTTTGTTCACTTCATGGGTGCCACTGCTTTCATTAATTCAGGTATCCCTCTTCCAGACATGGATTTCACCATCCCTGCTGTGGCAGAATTTCCTCTCTTTGCCACTTGGGATAACTGTCTCACAACAGCTTGTTTTCTGATAAGTAAAAAGCTCCCACGAGGCCCTAAATATTTTGCTTTCAAGGAACCTTTCCCTTGTGATTCCCTTCCGACCCAAACTACTCCATGGGTGAAGCTGCGGTGAAAACATTCCTGTGGTGAAAGTTAGAGGGGAAAATTCCAGCAGCCAGAGCGTGAAGGACAAGGCAAGAAGGTTAATGCACATTATCTAGGGTTTCCAAACAACTGAATGTTCAGGGATGGAGACTTTAAATCCATAGGAGGATGGAGGTGATCTGTCAGGTGCTGGTTGAGCCTCCATCCCTCAGGAAATGAGGAGAACAGGAGCAGAGGGAACCAGGTTTGCTTCTCTTGGGTCTGGAGGAGTGTTGGGCTGCCTGGGACACCCTCCAGGGTGAAACCACTTGGACCTGACTCCCTCCTCCCCGAGGATTCCCCGAACAGGAGTGCCACAGGCACCGCTGCTGTCTCCTGTTGCCTCCCCTCGGAGGAACACATTCCCCTCAATCCCGAGATAAGAGTCCTGCAGTTGAAATGGAGTTTGTGCTGCAAACACACCAAACTCTTGCTCCACGAGGAGAGTTTGGCACTTCTCCTGCTCTCCCGCTGCCTGACGGGTGGGAATCCACGATTTGGGGTCTGCTCTGCGAGGTGGATTTATTATTGGAGACTGGCCTCTGCTGCTGACTCGATTCCTGCCCTGATCCTGGAGGATAACTCTCTCCTAGGCTGCTCTCAGAGGGAACTTGCATTCCTTTCTTATCTCCCACCAGCATGAGTTATGCTCTCAAAAATTAGTCCTTATTTATTAGCACAGCGCAGCCAAAAGCCATCTCCAGGATTTTCAGTTGCTTGTGCACAAATTCCACCTCCCTTTTCCAGCTCCCCTGGAGAGATTCATTAGGAACAACCTCACCTTTCAGGGAATCAGATGCTCCTTCAAGGATGTTGACTTCCAACACGTTTGGAGGCAGTGTCCTAAAGAGGTTAATGGATTCAGTTCATCTGTTTTTACTTAATGTAACACTGGAACTGCATCTGGAGAGCTGGGAAATGAACATAAGGGGCCTTGCTTCTCCTTCAGACTGTAAACTGAGGCAGAAAAACTAGGATTCCAGGGTGAGCCATTTTTCCTCCTTGCAAATTTAAAACAATCAGAAGAAATTTATCATCCAGGCTCGCTTTTGGTGCTGCCTAAGGAGAGGAGAGGAGAGTGAAGCCTGACTGCAGCCCCACAGCAAAGCACCTGGCAGAGCAAGGATGGGGAGTTTAAGAAAATCAATGGCAGACCCAGCTGGACAAGTTTGGCTTTGAAAGCCAGAGGAATGCTGGAACCCAGGAAAGCCAAAAAACGTTCCCTGATCTTTTAGGGACGAGTTTCATCCCTAAAGCTCCCCAAAAAGGCTTAGCCTATGAACTAAGTCCATGGGAAAAACTGACCCACTTCTGGGTGAGCTGAGAGCACCAAAGAAATGAAGAGATGTTGTTTAGTGCACCACAGAAAATGGGTTTGTAGTTTTAGATTTTGCCCTATATATTAATATGGGGACAACACGGAGAATTCAGGGTGTTGGCTTCTTCTTCTTCTTCTTCTTCTTCTTCTTCTTCTTCTTCTTCTTCTCCTTCTTCTTCTTCTCCTCCTTCTTCTTCCTTTCTTCTCTGACCTAAGTTCCTGTGATTTAGTGATTGCTAGGAAGAATCTAGTGTAGAAGAGACATATTAATAAAATTGATAGATATTGGATTTAAAGACAAAATAAAATACGTAGAAGTTTCCTATTTGATGATGAGAACTATATAAACTCTCTGTAAGCAGCCTCTGTGGCCATTGTGCACCTGGAAGCAGCAGAGAGGCTGTTCCTGAACCTTTGATAAGATAGAATAAACAAACCTGAAGCAGCAGAGAAGTTTCTTCGTTGTTGTTCCTGACATGAGAGATTGAGAAGAGAGAGCTTCCTGGGCAAAGAACAGCCCCGTGGGACCCCCAGTGTCCCACAGAGGAAGGCTCTGCACTGCCCATGCCCAGAAATAAAGAATTACAAAGGTGATGGGAGGCAATGAGCAGGGAAAGCTCAGAAAGGCACCCAGGGGGATGGGATGGATTGTGATATCAGAGAGCCTGAGAGGAGAAATGCAGCATCAGCAGCTCCCAGCCACCAAGGAATCACCAGGAACAGCAGAGGTGGTCCCAGTGCAATTAATAAATTAATAAAAGCCGTTTGTTGCTGCAAACCAGTGGAACTCAACGATTGCGGAGCTGCATCCGGGAGCTGAAGGGGCCAGAAAACAAATCCCAGAGCAGGGATGCAGCAGGGCAGGTGTTCCCTCTCCCTGGTCAGTCCCACGTTACTGAGACCCTGACTTGTGGGAAGCTGCTCCTGGTTTGAGTATCCAAGAGGAAGGAAGTTGTCTCTTGAGACAGGGGCAGAGCCTGCCTTCAGCCTGGCTCGAGGTGTTTGCAAACCACTCTGGGAATGTGATAAGGCCCCAGGTTTGTTCCTTGCTGAGAGTCTTCCGAAATATCTGCAGGTGTGCAGGGCTGGATGGGTTCCTGTGCCCATGGCTTGTGCTGTAATCTGTGGAGACTTTTCCGGGATGTGGAATATTGGGATTTCACTGGGAGTTTGCTTTGCTGGAGAGAAGAGATGACTGAGGGCAGGGATGTTTTCTGAAACCAGTCAACAAGCAATTGTGAAGAAAAGGGGAAAAAAACACCAATCTCTGAGCTGCCAGCAACTGGAAAATTCAGATTGTCTGAGTGGTTCCTCACAGACAAGACATTTTTTACTCCAGTGCAAAGAAACACAGGCAAGACATCAAGTTACAAGCCGGAAATACCATGTAAGGGATAATGGGCCATTATTGACTTAGGAATTGGGAAGGTTTTGATAAAATCAGCCCACACAAATTATTTTCTGGACATAAAATTCACAAGAAAACTCTTTGAGGTGTTTTTTTGAAGGAATGTGGTTGTTGTTTTTCCCTGTCCTCTTTTTGCTCGTTGCATTACTGAACAGAAAGGGAGTCCATTGCAGGAGGAGATTCAGCATCCCTTTTGCTCAGGAAGGCTGTCATTGCCTGCACCCCATGGGTTTTCCCCTAAAAACCATCTGGTAGGAGCCTGGGTGGGGTGGAAACAATGGAAATCCCATCCTCTGTGGTGAGAAATCCTTCTGCACGTGTCCTGTGTCTTGGGCCAGCTGCCAGACAAAAAATCCCAGTTCCCTATTTTGATGATGAGAGGTAAAATGATAACTGGATACAACTTTGGGGATGCTTTCAGTCACATCTGTGTTTTCAGGGGATGCTGGACTTAAAACTTTGGAGACTTTGTTGTGCTTCTGATGCCTTAGGTTTTAGCTTTTATATTTTTCAAATCCTGTACTGCTAGTGTAGCTCTGAAGTTTCCTGTAGCTCATTAAGTGCTGTTCTCTATGCTAAGATGGACATAACAAAACCTCTGTAACTCACTCTCCAAGGACACCCAGAACAAGGACTGTAAACCTTCATCTTGGGGAGAGGGGGGCAAGCTTGGGCAAATTCCATCCTTGCCTGGCTTCTGCTTGGGCAATTGATGCTGATATCAAAGTGGGAAGAACTCGGGAGCTGTCATTGTCCATGTTGGGATGCACTGAGGCAGGAGCCTCTGGAGCCCAGAGTGTGACCTCTGAAGGCCTTTCAGATAAAATATCACCTTTTTTCCTTTATTCCTGTCTGGTCTCTCTTTCTAGGTACACATTTAAGGCATCACTTCCTCCCCAGTGCATCTCACAGTCTGTTATGGTGTGGAGAGAAACAGACACACTTTGCCTTCTCTCATCTCCATCTGGTGATTTTTGGGGATTTTTTTTCCATCTCAAACCCACATTCCACCAGTCTGCCAGGTTGTTTTGAACTACGTGAGGAAACAGGGATCACACTCAGGGTTACACTGATCCCAGCAGTCCCATTTTTGTGGTGCATTTTGCTGCCAGTTTTCTTCACCCATTTTGAAATCAAATGGTTCGTGAAGACCTAAATTAATTTGGGGTGGGAACGTTAAGTATCATTAAAAGTGATTAATCTCTTGCTGCTGCCAATCCCACAACCATTTTTGGAATCTTCTGGCTGGATTTGTAGGTTGGATCCTTGAGCTTTTTGCAGCCTGGACTCAAGTGAACGAGGTTGTTTGTGTTCAATTTTCTTCGTTGGCTTTGTTGTTGTTTGTTTAGGGCGGGAGGAAATTCAAGTATGAAGTTAGGGGGAAAGGTAAATCGAGATGGGATTTGTGCTGCAGTTTATTTGGATGTGTGATGTTACATAGAAGTAAACTCTCAGAGTACCTTTATCTCAAAGTTTACAAATACAAATAAGTCCTACACAAAACTTAGTGCTTGATGAAAGATTCAAATATACACAAGGAGAGTGTTTATTTGAATGTGCTCTGGGTCGCCCTGTTTGTGTTCGGAAGTGGCTGTTTCATTGTAGGAGGTCCAAAAAGTTAATTCACCAGAAGAAGTGGAGTTTTGGAAACAGCAGGAAAAGGACTGAAGCTATTTGGGGATCTGGTTTTCGGTTTCTTTATTCATTTTTGGAAAAAGTTTGTTCTGGCTTGAGCCAAACCAAGCTTTTTCTGAGATCTTCATTTACCCAGTTCTGATGCACAAGCACACACCAAGCCAAGCTCAGTAAATTTCTCAGCCTTTCATTTTTTTTCCAGGGCTCTTTTCCTCCCCACAGACCTCCCCAAGTGCACTGCGGGCCCGAGCCATGGACAGGTTTCCCTGGGATTGTGCTGGGTTTGGAAATGGCGTGTTGGACTCGCCTGAACCCGCTGGAAACGCTTTCCCTTTGCTTGGAGCTGTGCTGCGTGTGAAAGCACAGCCCTCACACGTCATGCTGAGCTCTCACGGAGGGGCTGCCAGTGCTGAGGCAAAATCAGCACAACTGGAGCGAAATCCAGCACAACTGGAGTTAGGGAATTGTTGTCCTGGCAGGGAGGGGCTTTGGAAACTGCAGGAGGGTGGGCAGGGTGAGGCAGGGTTGAGCATCAACAGTGCTAAAGGATAACCATGGAAACCCAGAGTGGTTTGGGCTGGAAGGGACCTTAAAGCTCATCTCATTCCAGCCCCTGCTCTAACACCTTCAATTATCCCAGGTTGCTCCAAGCCTTGTCCAACCTGGCCTGGAACAATTCTAGGGGTGGGGAGTCCACAGCATCTCTGGGCACCCTCTTCCAGAACCTCAGCACCCTCACAGGGAAGAATTTCTTCCTAATCTCTAATCTAAACCTCTCCTCCTTCATTTTAAGGCCATTCCCCCTCGTCCTGTCACTATAGGCCTTGTAATGAAAATTATCATCGCTAAAAGATTTGCTGGTGAGGATCTGAATGTCTTCACATGGGGAGGGCAGCAAGCCTGGAGTCCCAACGTCACTTCCATCCACACTGAGCAAACCCCAGTGCTTCCAGTCCCACCCCAGCAGCCATCAGGTGCCAAAATTGTCCCACAGAGGCAAATCCTGCAGGTATTTCCATCCCAGGGGTCTGGGCTCCCTGTGCTGTCCCCTTTCCCTTCCCTGTCCCAGTGGGTTACCTGTGTGCAATATTCTCCATTTCCCTCATCTCACTGCCCCCTGCACCCCACCCCACCTTCCCTCCCTCTTTTAAAGGCTTTTCCCACAGCTGAAGGCTGCCCATGGCCAGGAAATTCCCTGGGAATTACTCTCCCTGCTACCTTCCTGATGAGCAAAAGCTTTTTCCCCTCCAAATCTTTCCAGAAGTGTCAGGATTTAAGACCAACTCCTGCAGCTTCGAGAGGCACCTCCGCTTTTTATTCCTTCTGCCTCGGGGACTGCTTTGTCCTGAAGTGTTGGGGACCCAGGAGTGTGTGTGTGTGACAGGAGGAGAGAGCTCTGGAGCAGAGGGACAGAGTTAGGTTACAGATCCACGGCTTAGAGCAAGGGCTGAGGGCCAAGTGGTTGTGTCATGGAAGAGCCAAGAGCTGGGCTCGGCAGCACGAGCATTTCCAGTGCTGGTGACTCACTTGCTGACATTTTTGGCCACTTCTTGGGCTGGAAGGGGCAGCAGGAAAAGCTGTGGAGCTGCTCTGTGTAAGGCTCCCTGCCTGGGCACAGGGCTGCAGGAGAGAGGTCCCGCAGGGGATGCCTGATGCTGGGAACAGCTGCGGCCAGGCTCAGAGCTTTGGGCACTGCATTGCTCACAGGGATAACTTGGAGCTGCATCTAGGAAAGCATGAAAGGTCCATGTCTCATTCTTCCTGAGAAACTGTGGAAAAGGATGTTTCAAAATGCTTTACGCAGTGAAATCTAAAAATTTCCCGGTGACTCCTCATTTAAGTGTGACAGATGTGCCTTTCCTATCTGTTTCCCAAGGATAACTCTCTGTGTTCTCTTTTCTCATCTATTGCATTGGCTGTTCTGTGTTTCAGTAGGGAAAAATATTGAAAATGGCATTTAGGAATTGGCTTTTAACTCTGAGCACTGCTCGCTGTCTGTGCGGAAGGAGAAGCTGTCTCAGCTCTGCGTGTTCCAGCAGAATGGAGATAACACCACCTGTAAAGGTTAAATGAAGCTTGTCTGCGCAGAGTGGAGGGGGAGCTTGTTTTTGTGGTTGGTTTAAGGTTAGTTTTTTGCTGTAGTTGTTTGGTTGGGTTTTTGTTGGGGTTTTTTAGTGCTGTGGTGCTTGGTGTGAGACTTTACCTTCCACCCTGTGCCTCCTCCGCCTCTGGCACCTGCAGTGTGTGTGTTTTAGAAGGCAATTAAATTGGAAGTATTTTTTGTGATGCCTCTAAAATAGACTTTAAATCTCCATTTAGGTTTAGACTTCTCAGATTTGGGAGTAAGGAACTGAAAGGATCAGAACTGCACCTCTTGGATTAGGTACAAAATCAGTTTTCTTGTTTTTCACCAGCAGATGTGCTTTGAGGTTTGGTTTGCTGAAGGGAAAGTATTTTCCATTTTTAAAACATCTTTCTGCTTTCTTTTCCACATAGAGGAAATCAGGAGAAAAGCAGGAGGAAAAAACAGTTTAAACTTGTGGGCAGGACTATTTTTGTAGGGGAGAAAAAACCACAGGTTTGTGACCAAAAGGAGAATTCCCTTTGGAAACCTCCACCATGGCAGTGGTGCCACTCTCTCCAGGTGGCAGCTCCTGTGTCATCTCTCTGGTCCTTTCTTTGCCAACATCTGGTCCACAGCCTCTGAAGTCACCAGAAATTTTGTCCTTCATTTCCAAGGCTCTCAGATAATGTTTTGTACTCATGCAAACGAACATGAGCATTAAATATCCTGTTAAGTCTGCTTGGCTTTTTCCATCAAACGTGTCATTTAAATAACCTAATTAAATGAGGTCCTTTCATTTTAGATGATGTTTAGATGATGCACATAATTGCCCTGAGAGTGCAGCCGTCCAGCTGGCAGGGAGGTTATAAAAGATGTAAAACATTTTAATAAAAACAAGACCCTCCTCGGGTTTGGACTCTGTGGAGGGATGGAAGGCCTGTGCACTGCACGGGGTTTGAAAACAGCCACAGGCACACCAGGGAGATGTCAGGGCCCTGATTGCAGGAGTCTTCTGGCCTTTTCTGTCTTGAATGTTATCTTGAATTCATGGGATGTTCATGGAGCCACGGAATATCCCGAGCTGGGAAGGACCACCAGGATCATAAAATCCAGCTCCTGGCCCTGCACAGACACCCCAACAACCCCACCCTGGGCATCCCTGGCAGCGCTGCCCAAACACTCCTGGAGCTCTGGCAGCCTCGGGGCTGGGACCATTCCCTGGGGAGCCTGAGCAGTGCCCAGCACCCTCTGGGGGAAGAACCTTTCCCTGATACCCAACCTGACCCTCTCGTGATTTCTGAATATTAAAGGATTTCACCTCTTGGTCGGCACATCAGTGCAGCACAACTTGGGAAGGGATGAGTCCTGCTGCTTTTGCACCTCGTGCCTAAAGGATGGGGACCCTGGGGCCCTCCTTGCACAGTCCTCACAGAAAAGAGCCTTTTTGGAATGCAGGAGGTGGCAGTTCTCCTCCTGCCCCGACCCTGCACAGCCCGTATAGAGGACAGCAGGCAGGCGCTGCTCACCATGGGCTGCTGCCCGGCAATGGCTCCTGGCCCTCTCTTCCCTCCGGTGCATCCGGAGCAGAGCAGAGCCCTGCGAGGAGCAGCTCCCTCTGTGAGGCAGGAGTGTCTTTGGGAAGGAGCCAGCTCCATGTGTGTAACATTTCCATTGACTCAGGGAGCCGCCGGGCCCGGGGCCCAGGCCGCGCTGCGGTCACGGCGCTCGTCCATCACGGATGTCAGCGAGCCGGGACCCCGGCGTGGGGGCTGCCACCTGCCCTCACCATGGCACTGCCTTCCCATGACGTGATGGCTCCAGGGACGGCATCACCCGGCCCCGAGCTGTTCCTGAGCTCATCCTGGGGCCGTGCTAAGGCTGCTCTGAGTAATGCCCGCTGCTGCCAGCCTCCCAGCATGGCCCCGCTGCTCCCGGGCACCTGCTGCCCTGCCCCGTGCTCCCTCCTGCCCCTGAGGGGACAGCTCCCTGGCGTCTTGGGTTCGCTGGAGTTCCTCCTCCCAGGCGTGCAGAGAACACACATCTGCTCAGCAGGGACATGCTTCTCCAGGAGCCTCTGTTGTGCACTGTGATCCTGTCCCAGCCAGAGCCAGGAATCCTTCGCTCCGGAGCCTTGCTGTGCTGACACATCCACTGACACCACAACAGAGCAAATCCTGCTTGTTGGGGTGTTTTAATCCTGCTCCAAGCCAGAAAGTGCTCAGTGTTTCCCTTTTCCAGAGGATTTGGGCCACGTCAGGTCCTGCAGGGACAGGGGTTGGGCCCTCCAAGGGTGTTGGAGGGAGATGCCAACAGGGATGGGTTCCTTCTCCAGCTGAAATGAGTGAGATCCCACCCAGGTAACACCATGCTTCCATGAAAAAGCATCTCCCACCTCGCACGGGACTCTCCTTTCCTGCTCCATCCCAGGATCAGTAGTGCCCACCAAGGATTGCTCCGTGGGTAGGCCTTGACCTTGTCTGCTCCAGCAATATCTGAACCTCCCCAGCCTGCAGACTTCAGGAACACAATCCCAGCACAACCTCTCCATGCTGTCACTTCCACTTCCACATCATGGGGGTGATGTTGCCGTGCTGGTTTTTAACCACCCTGTGGTCTGGGGCACCTGAGTTTGGAAAAGGGACTTTCCTCCATCCACAAAATCCTGCTGGAGCCCTCCAGGAAAGGACAGCCAAGGCAACACTGATACTTCCCCACCGCCCCTTTGCAGCCTGGGTTGTTTTATTTTCCTCTTGCCCCCTTCTCTCCTGCAGCACAAAAGGACATTCTTGTACCCAAGTATTTTTTTTCTGCATTTTTGCAGCATGAGCAAAGCAGGAGGGGTGAGGGCAAGGACGGGGATTGAAAGGTTTGGGAAAAAAAATCTCACACAGGGCTTGGTTTACAAGGGACAGCTGAGTGTATAAAGCCTGTCTCCAAAGAGGGTTGTTAGGAGCTTTTCTGGCAGTGTTTCCCCTCCTGCCCCCAGCTTCTGGCTAAGCTGCTCAGAGGGAAAACAAGGAATGAGAAAGTGGGGGGGAGTGTTTTTAAATGTTCCAAAAGTCAGAGGTAAAAAAGCCCCCTCTGTAAGACCCAGAGAGGCTCAGGGAGCTCAGCAAACAAACCTGGCTGAGGGAGCTGGGTGGGGCAGGTGCTGCAGGTGGGGGTCCATGGTTTGTGCATCTGAGACATTATTTGATAGGATAAATGATCCCAAAGAAGGACACTCATCCCTCTCACACCATGAACTGCTGTGGCTGGAGAACCCAAAGCATCCCAGGTGTGCTCCTTAAATTCCCAGTGAATCCCCATCCCAGACAGCTCTGCTGGGCACTGATTTCCCTCTGATGAGCAAGGTAAGATGCCTTTCCTGAGGGATTCCTGGTAACCCCACCTTCCCTCTTCTTCTCCAGGTACTTCCCTTATCTGCAGTATATAATCTTGATGTTTCAATAATTGGGATTACAGCACCCAAACCAGGAGCTCCAGTCTATAGACATGGAACTGAAAATGCAGTTTCTGGGATGCAGAAGGCTTTTGCTTTCTGCAAGTCCCGCTCATAAAACTGAGCAATGCCAGCTTGCCTCACACCAATATCAGATTATTTCTTATCCTTGGGCTGTGGGGAGCCAAAGGCCTGGTGTTCATACAGGGCTTTTCTTCTGGTATTGATATTATCTCTGGATCTCAGAAAGTCTGTCAACGTCAAGATAAAATTATTTTCAGGCCTGTGGTGCCACTGTTTGATTTGGGGGCAGTGCTGGGCAGCAGGAAGGATGCAGGAGGGTCTGGATGCTGCCCACCACCCCCACTAAATACCTTTAGAACTGTTATTAATTAATATAACCCCGATTTTATTTTTTGTCAGGTGCCACACCTGTAATGTGTTTCCACCCCGTCCCCAAGCAGCACTAATGGTGTGAAAACACAGCTCCTCAACCTGCATTTCGTTTGCATCTGGTGTGGCTGCACCCACAGGTATGTGCAGAGCACCTCAGCTGACACAAGTGCTTATTAGGAACACATTTGCTGGGAATTCCCAGCCCTGTCCACATGGATCCCTCGTTAAACACCACGGGCTGCAGGGAGGGATTGCTGCCTCGGGCTCTCTGCGAGATCTCTCAGCACCACATGCAATAAATATGGTTTTAATAAGCAGTCATTAATGAGTGGACAATACCGGCTTTATTAAGCTTAAATTAAAGGCATGCTTGGGAACCTTAAGCTGAGATTATATGGTGTAATGGAATATACTGGAATTTGGCGTTTTTAAGGCTCCTTGTGAGCCATTGAGGGTGGGGGGAGGGAGAAGATGCATTCCCTGAAGCCTGCTTGTGCCCTGGGATCTGTTGCCTCTGGAGCTGGTTTCAGGGCTGGAGCACCCTTTGATGCCTTAAATGGGTACCTAGAAACAGAGAGCAGACAGGAATAAAGGAATAAAGGAGGGATTGATTGGAAAGGCCTTCAGAGGTCACACTCTGGGCTCCAGAGGCTCCTGCCTCAGTGCATCCCAACATGGACAATGACAGCTCCCGAGTTCTTCCCACTTTGATATCAGCATCAATTGCCCAAGCAGAAGGCAGGCAAGGATGGAATTTGCCCAAGCTTGCCCCCCTCTCCCCAAGATGAAGGTTTGCAGTTGTTGGGCCCAGGAGGGTCTGGGTGTCCTTGGAGAGCGAGCTGGAGAGGCTTTGTTATGTCAGTGTGAGCATGAGAGAACAGCACTGAACGGGCTCCAGGGACCTGCAGAGTTACACTGCAGGGTTGGGAAAATATAAAAGTTAAAACCTCAGGCATCACCTTAGGAGGAGAGATGCAGTGGAAGTGCAGTCGCTGTCCCAGTGAGGGAGGTTGGTGCAGGGCAGGAAAACTGTCTGAGCTCCCTGCAGTGCTGCCTAAACCTTGCTTGCAGCAGGAGTTTGGGAAGAGGGAGAGGTTTCAGCCCTGCTGTCCTGCCCTGGAGCAGGACAGTGCCTGTTCCCCTCTGCTCCCCTCAGCATCCCCAGAAGGGAGGTTCCTTCCCTCCTCCAGCCTGGCAGTGCCCTGCAGAGCAGTGTTTGTGTCCCCATGGGTGGGCACTGCAGGGAGACAGCCTTTTCCACGCTGCTCTAATTCCCTGAGGGAGCTGCAGCTCCCTGAATGCTCCGATAAACCACAGCACTCAATTCGTCTGCAGCTGCTTAACCCCTGCCCTCCAAAATCATGGGGAGGGATTTCATGCCCAGGGCTGTGTGCTGTGGAATTGTGTTGGAAGTTTGGGATCAGGTGCCTCTCGTGCTGTCCTTGCATTTAGTGAGCTTGGAAAACAATCCAAGGACCCTGCGTAGCTCTGGGCCCCGAGCAAGCAGGCAGGAGCGAGGGATGCCAGAAAGGAATCCCACTCCTTATTACATGATGATAAAACCATGGTAAAATAACAATAACACCTAGGCACAAATATCCAAAGTGCATTAAGTGCAGGGGTTTGGCTGGAAAAATCTCAGGTCAACCTACAAGAGACTCCCGAGCCTTTGGAAAGCTTTTTACTGGATCCTGTCCCACGGCAGTTTTACCACCCCTGCATCCTCCCAGGGACTGCTCAGCTCCGCAATTTGCTGTCTTAGGTGGGTTACTTTCACTTTGTGCTGCCTTCCTGGCACAGCTTGCTCTTGATAACCAGTTTTCAAGCCTGCAGCCATCAGCTGCAGTCCTCCTGGGGAATATCCAGCCCATAAATGCACCTCCCTGGCTGTACACAGGGTTTGGGTTGTGTCTCCAAGGCCGTGACTTTGGAGATGAGCCAGTGCAGGTAAAGTCAGACCTCTGCTGAGCCCAGGCTGTGCCCAGTGTCCCTTCAAAGGAAGGCAGGCCAGGATTGCTGGTCTCTGCTTCCCGAGACCTCGGGGTAACCTGGGACATGACTCCACATCGCTCTGAATCAGACCTTCCCCCGAGCCCAAAGCATGGGACTTGCATCAGCTGTGTTCCCTTAAATCTACTTATTGTGTCCCTCTGACCTGCACTCCTTGAACTCCCTCTGCTCCTCTCCTGCTGCCTAGTAATCCTCCCAGTCCCAGCTGAATCCCCAGCCAGCCCTTGCTGCCCTCTTCCAGCCTCCCTTACCATCTGCATTTTGTTGCTTCATTTGCTCTCCTGCTATTTTTTTTTTCCAACTTTTGAGAATTCACATCACTCCCAGTTCCCTCTCCTTACTGTAATTGGGTGGCTGTGTCTCCAGTGTTTTAGATACAAATTGTACTTAGGAATAGAATTGCTGAGCTGAGCCAGCCCAGCATGTGTCACACACACGTGTCCAAGCTCAGGTCTGACTCTGATTGCTCTGCCAGCTCAGAGGACACTTTGAAATCAGTGACGATGCTGCGAGATGAGATTTGGGCAGCGAAGAGGCTCTGTCTGCTCCTTCTGACATCTGTCAGGACAAAATGAGCCACATTCCTCCCTGCATTTGTCAGCTCCTTGCCAGGGATGAACAGGATCCAGCAACAAGCCTTTGTTGAATTGGTTCCCTGAATATTCCACTTCACAGAGAAACTGGCTGTGTGTGTTTTAGTACCAAGTGTTGCTCTGAATTGGCTGGAACATATAAGATGTTTCTGCCTAATATTTCAGTGTTTGATGGGTAGGACAAGGAGTAACGAGTTCAAACTGGAAAAACATCCTGATGGCATGGCTGGGCTCTTCCCCCTTCCGTTGTATTACGGATCAATGGGAGTTTAGTGAGGCTCTGAAGGAGCAGCTGGAGGCTTCAAAGACATCAAGGCCCCTGTGAGGGTGCTGTGCAAATACCACAGAATCCTTCTCCCTGCTCTGAAGAGGGAGCAGGTAGGAGGAAGGAGGATTTCCAGCCACTTTCTCCTCGCACCCTGAGCCTGGAAACCCTGCTTTGGTGGCAGGACGTGACCAGCTCTGTACGAAGAGCTGCTGCTGCCCTGCTGCTGGGCTCCTACAAGGGGTGCCAGGGCTGGGGCTGCCTGTGTGACAAAGTCCTTCGGTGTGAAACCACTCCCAGAGCCTCACCTTGGGTATCTCCATGAGCGTCTCCATGAGCCCAGGCACCAGAATGATGGGAAAGGAGGATGTCTGGTTCATGGGTGGGTTTTTATGTGCATGTCCATGCCTTTAGGGCTGTGTTACTGCAAGAAGAGCTGCTCCAGCCTTCTGCATTTCCTGGGAATTTGTCGGCACATCTATAAACAGGATTTCTCTCCTAGCTCAGAAAGGGCAGGACATGCCCAAGGGTTTCCTGGTCCAGTGGGGTTAACTTGAGTAAGGCTGAGCTGGAAAAGTTACTCAAAGTCCTTCTTCGTGCAGTCACTTTCTCATGACAGCCTCCAGAAGTGTTTTCTTTAGCATGAATCACTCCATTTCTTCCCGATCGAGACGTGTTGTGCAAGCCCCTGGGTCAGCACATGGAGCTCGGGACATGAGGATCAGGACCTGCTGAAATGTTGGATCAGCAGCCAACAAACCTTCCCCTGCAAACCTCCTGGAGCACTCTGCAGAGTCCAGACCTGGGGAATAAGGATGCCAGAGCAGAGGATGGAGCTTGTGGACCTCAAAGAGTGTAGGAAAACCTATAATTCAGGGCCAGGCTGCAGTTTTGTACCTCTCTGATCCCTCTGAGGAAACATCTCCCAAGTACAGAGCTGGGCTTTACATCTCTCCTCGGAAGGGAACTTCCTAAAGCAAAACAAGGCTGTGAATCCTGGTGGGACTCAAACCTTTGGCTCCAGCGTGTCTGGGGATGGGAGAGCTGATGATTAGATAACTGTAAAGCATCCCTGCTTTACAGCTCACGCTGGCTTTGATCACAAAGGGAATGAGGCACACCAGGCTCCTGGAGCAGAGGGGAGAAAAGGGGCTGTGATTAAATGAAGGCTTGGGTTGCTGCAGCTGAAGGCCCTGGCCTCGCTGCAGGGTTTGCTGCTGGTTTGGGGGAGTCTGACTCCCTCAATGCCTCAGTTTCCCCAGTGCTGAGGCTTTGCCAGTGCCTCCCGCCTGCAGAGCTGCTTCCCATCATCGGGAGGATGTGGAGTTGCTGGAGTGAATCCAGAGGAGGCAGCAGAGGGATGGAGCAGCTCTGCTGGGAGGAAAGGCTGGGGGAGCTGGGATTGTTCAGCCTGGAGAGCAGAAGCTTCAGAGTGATTCAGTTGTGTCCTTCCAGCAGCTGAAGGAGCCAACAAGGAACATAAAGAGAGATTATTTACAAGGGCCTGGAGTGACAGGACAAGGAGGAATGGCATCAGGCTTACAGAGAGTGTGTTAGATGGGATATTGGGCAGGAATTGTTCCCTGGGAGGGTGGGCAGGCCCTGGCACAGGGTGCCCAGAGCAGCTGTGGCTGCCCCTGGATCCCTGGCAGTGCCCAAGGCCAGGCTGGACATAGGGGCTGGGAGCAGCCTGGGACAGTGGGAGGTGTCCCTGCCCATGGCAGGAGTGGCACTGGATGATCTTTAATGTCCCTTCCAGTCCAAACCATTCCAGGACTCTATGGAAGCATAACTTGGGTGTCTCACTCACACCTTGCTCTGGAGGGAGTCAGCAGGGACTGGGGCAGGTCCTCTCAGGGGTGCTGGGGGGGTTTGGAGCTGCTGAGTTTCTTACAGGTGAATCCTGCTCCAGCCCCCAGCTCCAGCTCAGCTCCGTGCAAAAACCAAACCCCACCACACCGACCCTCCCCAGATTCCTCTTGGGCTGTTTTTCCTTGGGAACAGGGCAGGGAAAGGGAGAAAAAAAATTCTACAGATGCTTTTTTTTCTAATTACCCCTAGGCCAGTGATCAGAATGTGCTGCTAATTGAGTCTCAATGAAAAAATTTCCTCAAATCGGGGCTTTTTCTGCTCGTGCTTCCCTTGAAAAGACATTGACTGAAGGTGTTAGCCCTGCCCTTGCAGATGCTTCTACTGCAGCAGACAAGCCCAGAAAGGGTGAAGAGGTGGCTGATAGCAGGAAAAAGAAAGAAAGAAAAAAAAAGAATGAAAGAGAAAAATAGGGTTTAACCAAGCCTGATGAAGCTTGTCAGGGTGGGAGTGAAACCCCAAAGCCCTGCAGCCCCAGCCCCAGCCCCATCCCAGCCTCTTTGATCTCTGCCGGTGCTGATGTCCTTATCTCTAGGAAAGATATTCCTGTTTCCTGCCTAGTTAAGCACTTGGAAAGTCCATCCCTGTCTGCAGTGGTCTCCAGCCTGGACTGCTGTGTTTTGCCTGGTTGCTAAGCTTGTCTCATGCATGGTTAATGCCTGATGAGATCATGGTGCCATTTAGCATTTCATGGATAATTCAGGATTATTCATTAGAAAAATCAAGAACAAGCAGGTGTATTCATAGCCTGCCTTCATGGAAAAAAGAAAAACAACAACCTTGGGAAATGCCATGAATTATTCAGTGGAGACCAAAGGGCTGCTTGAGTTGGGGGAGCATGGGGAGATGGAAATTGCTTTTCAGAACAGCTAAATCTAAACCTTTTTAGGCCATTTACCCTGCAAATGTGGGTGGTTGAGTCAATCTTAGCGAAGAGAGGCTCCTGTCTCCCAAGAGACGCCGGGAAGGGGATTTGGAGGAAGGTTTTGTGTTTGTGTTCTGCGGTGGGTTAGGGGAGGGGACAGCAGAGAGCAGGAGGGGGCTGCTGTCTCTGGAGGCACAGAGGTCTTGTCCTCCCTCCTCGGCAGGGACCTGAGCTGTGTTCTGTCCAATCTGCAGGCAGAAGGTGTGGGGCAAACCCAAGGAAGGGTGAAAGGTGTGGGACAAACCCAAGGAAGCTTCAATACCTGCCTGTTCCATGAGGTTCCAGCCCACATGGAGGGTGCTCTCTCTCTCACTGCCTTCCAGAGCACAGCTACTGAAATGTCCCGTGGGGACAAACTGCCCTTGGACACCCTGGAGGTCTCATGGACACCCTGGAGGTCTCTTGGACACTGTGGATGTTTCATGGACACCCTGGATGTCTCATGGACACCCTGGATGTCTCATGGACACCCTGGAGGTTTCATGGACACACTGGTGGCCTCATGGACACCCTGGATGTCTCTTGGACACCCTGAGGTCCCTTGGACACCCTGGAGGTCTCATGGGCACCCTGGAGGTCTCTTGGACACCCTGGAGGTCTCATGGACACCCTGGAGGTCTCTTGGACACAGCCATGCTAGAGAACCACTCTTGGATCCTTGGCCACTCAAACAGCCTTGAGTGTCTGGTGCCTGAATGCGAAGTGAAAAGTGCTGCCTGTCCAGGGGAAATATTCATTTGTGATGTGTCCAGGGGAGAAAGGGAAGTGTTAACACTTGTTGGGTAATAAAAAGAAAGGATTAGTGACCAAAACTTTATTATCATCCACCGCTCAAAGTGGTACTTCTCGCTTTTCAGGTTTTGGTCATTTTATTTTCCTGTAAAACAAGTCCAACACTTTCAAGGAAATCAGATGCTTTTGGTGAGCTTTTTCCAGTTAATGAAAGCCCAATCTTCCCTTGGAAAAATGGTTCGATGGACATTTTTCAAGCTGTCCTAGCAGGGATTTTTGCAACTCAGCTTGAAGGGAGGAAGTTCTGTAGAATTTTTGCAACTCAACCTGAAGGGAGGAACTTGTGTAGAATTTTTGCAACTCAGCCTGAAGGGAGGAAGTTCTGTAGAACCATGGAACAAAGCAGAGCTCAGGAACTCCAGCGTTCCCTGAGCCTGGAACTCCAGCTCCTGCATTCCATGTGGAATTGTCCCAGTGCTGGTTGTTCTGGAGTGTTCAGGCTGCAAATCCAAGGGGCAAATCCCAGCCTGGGGAACTGAGGGCTTTGCCACATGCACCCTGTGTGACCTGAGGCTCGTTGGGTTATTCCCAGGGGGGTGAATACAACTTTCTACAACTCCCTGAAAGGAGGTTGTGGCCGGGTGGGGATTGGTCTCTTCCACCAGGCAGCAGCTGACAGAACAAGAGGACACAGCCTCAAGCTGCACCAAGGGAAGGATAGGTTGGATATTAGGAAAGTTTTTCACAGTGATGCCAGAATGATTTTTTTGCTTTT
>VZRF01004609.1:415876-431127 GCA_013396875.1 Vireo altiloquus | reverse complement strand
TTTCATGTTTGGTTAAAATCAGCATTTTTTTGCACTTTGGCTGTGGCACTCTGGCCCATCTAAGCATATTTCTCTGGGGCACTTCCCCATGTTTTTACCAAAGCAATGTTTTGGTGAGACCAAACAATAATTGACAATAAATGCAGTCAAAATGGTTCAGTGGTGGGAATCCTGCAGTGGGCTTGGGTTAAAAAGCTGCCATGGTTGCAGGACTGAGCTACAGGAATCAGCACAGATTCCTGTGATCTTTGAAACGACAGCTCTGCGATTCTCTAGAGTGAAGATAACTTAGAGAAAATAATGAGAACTCTTGGCTCAAAGTGCCTTTTTGAACATCTGGGTGTCTCATGGAGCAAATTTATCTACACGTATGTACTGGGAATGCTATCTTTTTTACTTATTTCTGTCTGTGCAATTAGACTTTGTTAATGTATATTTAAATCATCACAATTCTTCTTTACTCTCATATATAAAACATATTAATAACCATTGGAACTATGGTTTGTCTATCACATACCCCTTTTCTTGACACTGGTCTGTAGCTACTTCTCAAGTCTGAGAATCCAGCAGGAGAAGGAATAGGAGATGATGAATATTCCCTTTTTTTGCTTTATGTTATCTGACTTTTAGAATCTCTCCTGGAGCACTTTTTATTCCTTTTTTATCACTACAGTTATCTTACATTTCACATTTCAGGAAGTCATTTTGCTCATTTATTTGTTTCGTTGCTCTGGGAAATCTACACACTGACCCTCCTTGACGGAAAGTTTTTCGGGGATTTCCTTGCTGCACTGGGACCTCATCTAAGAGAACTTTAGAGCTCCTTATCGTTTTTCATTGCCCAGACACAGTTTCATTTCGCTCACCCACACACACAGGGACACACATCAATACATTTATGAAGCTTAGGTATTTCTGTGCGTTTTCAAGAAAAATGATGTTCAAAAACCTCCCATTGATTTTTTGATAAATGGTTCATGCAGAAAGTTGCTTGACAGCCAACAGGAATGAATAAGCTTATTCCAATAAAATCACCACCATGTCTGATTACAATATTTTTCAATGGCCGGTTTTGTGCAGAGAAGGAGATCCCTACGGGGAGGTCATTTGTCAGCCTAAGTCAGAGCTTTAATGTTACTCTGAAATAGCTTAGTTGAAGTTGTGTCAGAGTTTCTCTTTCTCCTTTCAGAGGAATTTAAAAAAAAAAAAAAAGGGTATAAAACAGGAAAAAAAAAAGGAGAATCACAGCACTTGTATAAATCAGGACACCATGGCCAAAGTTATTTCATGTAAGATCCTGGTGCCAGTGCATTCATTTTGTGTTCTAAAGGGGCAGTTATTTGAGAAAAGCCACATTTACTTTTTTTTTACATCTACATTTTCTTTAAATCTGTTCCAGCTTATTTTACCAGGGTCTGCTTCAGCACGTTTTAATCATAAGATTATCAGATTCATATTTATCAGTGCAGTGGCTACAATATATTCTCTGTAACTAGGAATTAGATTTGCTCTCATCTCTTCCCATGATTATTTTTAACTAGACTATAATAATCCCTGTTTCTGAAGCAGTTTCTGCATGAAACAGTTTTTCCAGTGGGATATGAAATTTAAATGGTAACAATTCTACTTGCTTTGCTCCACAGTTGTGAGCCAAATAAGAATTTTTTTGGTGTGTGTAGAGTATGCATTTTTCTGGTCACATTAACCATTTCAACAGCAGCTTGAACCTGCTGTCCTCAGCTAGCGATGCCTGATTTTGGTTGAGTTATTGAGTGAAGAGTAAAGGAAAGATTGTTCTTTAGTATGTCTGGGAAATTCTGTCTGGGACTGTGAAAAGTGCAAAGAAGAGCAATTGTTGTAGGTTTAGAGTAAAGCTTGAAGGGAGAAGAATTTCTCTTAGCTTTTCCTGTGTAGTCTGATATACAACTGGAGCTAAAAAAATTTGATTTTTCTTCGAGGAAAAGATCAAACCAGGCTGGATGTGCAATTTTGTTCTGCTGCATTTCCAGTTCTACCAAGGCAATGATGTTTGGTGTCCCTTTGCTTCCAAAACCCAATGGAAATTTAATTCCTAGTGTTGCCTGCCCTTCACCTCTCTGTTTCTGAGAAAGGTAGATATCACACATTAAATTTTATAAAAAATATTCCAAAACAGTTGCTGGGTGTTGCCATGTGTAATTTTTAGGTGGCTTCTTCCCACAGCAGAGGGGTTGGAACTAAGTGTCCCTGATTCCACATTAGGGTCCGTAATGATGCCTTGGGTTTTAACTTTTATACTTTTCAAATCTTGTAGTGCCCAGTATAACTCTGAAGTTTCTTGTAGCCTGTTAACATCTTCTCTCTCATGCTGCTTAGACATAACAAAGCCTCTCCAAGCCTTTCCAAGGACACCCAGACTGTACCAGGCCCAAAATGTGCAAACCAGCATCTTGGGAAGGGGAGGAAGCTTGGAGAAATTACATCATTAAGTGAAGCTTTAATTGGATAATTAACCCTGACATGCAAATGAACCAAACTTATAAAAGTGTGAAGAACTCGTGACCTGCTGTCCATCTTGGGGTCCATCTTAGCCTCTGAACTCCCCAGGGTGTACCTTTGAAAGCCCTTCAAATAAATACCTACTTTTATTCCCCTGTTCCTGTCTAGTCTCTCTTTTTTTAGGTGGCCACTTCAGGCATCACTTCCTACAACAACTGTTCTAGGATTCTATGGTTCTGCCCAGAGGGGAGAATCCTCTTTTCCAGTGAGCTCTTGGCTCTGTTTTCTTCGAAAGGAGAGGGATGGAGTTTTCCTCGGACTTTGGTGTTTTTTTCTTCTCTTCTGGACTTGTTCACATCATCAGAACATCAAAACCTCACTGGGACATCTTCCACCAGCCTGCAGGGTGGTCCCCCACACCAACCCAGCTCTGGGGAGGAGAGAGACCACACCCAGAAAGACTTAAAACTCTTCCAGGTTTCTCTCCACAGCGAGAGATTTTATTATTTAGCATTATCATTCTTCTTTTGTTGTGTTTGTTGAATAAATAATTTTTCCCTTCTTCACTTTGCTCCGAGGAAATATTTCTTTTCCTGAACCTAGTGGGAGAGGGGCAACTACAACTTGCTTTCCATCAGGGGATATTCTCCTCTGAATTGTCTCAAACCTGGGCAAAGAGAATTTTAAGGTGGCTGAAAGAATTGAAAGCTTTGGCAAAAGTATAAATGCAAAAGGGTGGCAAAGTTTGCTGGCAAGGTTACCTTGGCTGCTTACTGGATGGTTAAAGCATAAAGAGACAAAGCAAACAAAAATCTAAAATAAATCAATCTAAGCCCAAAATCAACCTAAAAATAATCTCTGTGGAGGTTGGGTGATGGGCAGAGGGGAGAAAAGAGTAAGAGTAGGGAAGGGTAAGGATGAAAAGGAAAAAAAAAATCCCTCCCAGGGAGTCACAAGGTTCAGAGTGGGCACCCTGGCTAAACTGAGCTCAGGACTTGATCAACACTTCAGGCCTAAAGGTTTAACAGCACTTAAACTTAACAGTTCTCAGTAGATGAATTAAGCTCTCTTAAGTTTAAGTTAAGTTAAAAGGTTTATATAGTATGGCACATAATTTTCAGGCCTATCTTACTCAAAAATCTAAGTTACTTAAGGATCTAGGAGAGGGGCATTCCTGCTGCATTTGCTGTGGCATATTCATACACACACGCACACACACACACACACAGACACACACAGAGAGACCTAAAGAGTCCACACAGGGTTTATTTATGTGAAAAAGTGCCCTTGAATTCAGTGACTGACTCATGCAGGATGCCTTTGTGTTTTCCCAGTGGATGAAGGTTGAGGAGTGGGGGGATCAGCTCAGGATCCATGGTTTGCCAGTGCTCCCAGTATAGCAAACTGGAGAGTTCACTGGTCTGAGAAGGGTCCCAATCCCAGGAAGATGCTCGTCACAGCCACCCTGCTGCTGTCCAAGTCTCCTGACCACTGTTTATAGGGCTGCAAGAATGTGGTTTAATCGTAACAATTTTTCACCCTGGCAATAATTCAGGTCAGTAACTTTCTTTGAAAATTCAGTAACAAAAATGTTATTTCACTGGGATTCAGACAAGAAAAATAAATTTCCAAGGAAAGCAGGAGCTTGTTAGACAGCACAAGTTCCTGGGAGCAGAAGATGTTTCTAATGAGCTGGGAGAGGGGCTCAGCCCAGGTGCTGCTCATCAAAGGCAAGGCCTAACGAGCAGTTCTGAGATCATAGTGCAGCTCAAGAGCCTGGGGGATGACGTAAAATGCAGCACCACATCCTCTCCTTAACCAGATGTGCTTGAAAAGAGATGTCCCTGCCCACGGCAGGGAGGTTGGGACCATGTCATGGTGTAACCCAGAAGGCAACCCAGCAGCTTGCAGCTGCTCGCTCCCTCCCTGCAGCAGGCTGGGGGAGAGATTTGGAGGATAAAGTTCATAAAACTGATAAAGTTCATGGGCTGAGATAGAGATTAACTGAGTTCAAAAGGCAAATCCAAAGATGTGTTAACAAGCAAGCAAAGTAAGGAATCCATTCTCCACTTCTCATGGGCAGGGAGGTGTTCAGACACCTCCAGGAAAGCCAGACTCACGTGCAACAGTGACTTGGGAAGACAAACACCATCACTCCAAACATCTCCTTCCCCTTCCTCCTACTTCCTCAGCTCCACAGGCTGAGCAGGGCACCGCATGGAACATCCCTGTGGTCAGCTGGGGTCAGCTGTCCTGGCTGTTGGGGTCAGCTGTCCTGGGTGTGTCCCCTCCCTGTGCACTTGCAGTCCACTTGGTGCTGGGGCGGGTGAGGAGCAGCCCCCAGCAGAACCAAAATCACCCCTGGGTTGTCAGCGCTGGTTCCAGCACAAATCCAAAACACAGCCCCATACCAGCTTTTGTGATGAAAATTAACCCCGTCCCAGCCCAAAAAAACACCTCCTAGATGGTCTTGAAGGTCACTTTCCATCCAAACCATTATGTGGCTCTGTGGAACGGGTGGCTCTCAGAACAGAGGAGATTGGGGGAATGCTCTAGGCTGCTTTTGGACACGAATCTCATTGTCCTTTGCTGCTGCTGCTGCTGTGCTGCAGGCCACGCATTTCACACAGAGGGTTTCCTCTACTCGTGGGCAGCACCTTGTATTGATGCCTTTCTCTGGCCTTAAAATTAAAACTAAAACACGGTTTATGGGGAAAAGGGGTTTTTACCTCAGGATTTATTTCAGGATCCTTGGGTACTGCACTTGGTCCAGGTGGAATGCTCTGAAAATGCATGCACACCTCACACTGAAATGCACACAATTATAGGCCTTGCAAAATTAACATATTTATCACAGATCCCCCAATGAGAGGCTGGAGTGAAGCCCTCGTTGTGAGGAACCTTCCCCCTGGCTGGGCCTGTCTGAGGTTCCAAAATGTGTTCTGGAGAGGCCCTTGGTGTCTGGGGCTCCCAGGATGTTTGCTCTCCTGGTCTAACGGTGCCGTGGGGCTGAGCTGAGTTATCAGCCTTGGGAAGTCACAGTGTGTGGGCTAAAAGCACTGAGAATACATCAAACTGTATAAAAGGGTATGTAAGAGGGGTATAAAAGAAAAAGCAAAAAATCATTCTGGCATTAGTGTCAGGCCCTTGGAGCTGGTAGAGAAATGCCCTGGCCCTGGATACCAGAGCCTGCCAGAGGCACTCTGCCCATGGGGCTGTGTTTTACCTTCAGCTCTGTCACCCTCAACTAAACATGAGATTTTTGAAGTGAAACAAAATGAATTTTAAGCTACTAAAGGGTAAAGCCAACAATGTGGTTTGCTAGGTTCGGATAGTGAATGCAAAGAAACAAGGCCATTGCAATACCTTATTAGCCAGTTGCACTTGGCTGGGGCTCCTGTGATGCCAGGATGTTTCTTTTGTCCTTTCTTTTATAGCCATGTTATTTACCCTTTTATATAATTTTATGTATTCTCAGTGCTTTTAGCCCACACACTGTGACTTCCCAAGGCTGATAACTCAGCTCAGCCCCACGGCACTGTTAAACCAGGAGAGCAAACATCCTGGGAGCCCCAGACACCAAGGGCCTCTCCAGAACACATTTTGGAACCTCAGACAGGCCCAGCCAGGGGGAAGGTTCCTCACAACGAGGGCTTCACTCCAGCCTCTCATTGGGGAATCTTTGATAAATATGTTAATTTTGCAAGGCCTATAATTGTGTGTATTTTGGTGTGCATGCACTTTCGGGACATTCCACCTGGACCAAGTGCTTTACCCCAGGATCCTGAAATAAATCCCAAGGTAAAAACCCCTTTTCCCCATAAACCGTATTTTGGTTTTAATTTTAAGGCCAGGGAAAGTGAACACCTGCCTCCACTCTGCTTGTTTGTTCAAGGGCTGACGGGATGGATTTGAGCTTGCTAGGGCTAGGACCAACTCCTGCAATGAGCCACATCCATCTGGCATCATCTGTCCCTTTCTGGAGCCTCCCACTTGGGACAGAGCCTGTCCTTAGTGAACTGCTTTGCTCACCAAGGCTCCTGCCAAGTGTAAACACACCACAGGGGGGTTATCAATAACCTCTGATCTTGATAATTAATTCCATTACTGTTTGAATTTATGAGCTGCTCTGCTGAGGTAAATATGTCTGGTGTAGTAGCAGCTGCTGATACGTGGACTCGTTTCTGAAATACAGCTTCATCCTGGGTTGCTCAGGTAGTGTTGTCACTCTCTCCATCAGCAGATGATGCATTAATACCATATAAATGCCATATAAATGCTGCTCTCAACGCGTGGTTGGTGAATGTACATGGAATCAACTGAGCTTGTAAAGCTTTGAGTAATTAAGTCTGCTAGCACATCAGATTTATTTATAACCGTATCACTTCAGGGACAGCAAAAATTATAGGTGAAACACTGAGGAACAAAGAGAAATACCTAGTACAACATGGTTTTTACTTGAGAAAATCTCAAAAAAACAAATAATAAGTTATTCAGATTTTGTGAATGGATTGAAAACCTTATACAGCTTTCACATTGGAAAAGTAAAGCAGGCATTTTTCAGCTTATGAATTAAGTACCAAAAAATAGCAAACCAAAATGAAAAGTCAGCTGAAACACTTCCTTGAATAGAAAAATGCAAGTAGTTTTCTTTTTGGGTTATATAATATTTTAATTCGCCCCACATTTTTTGTCAATTTTCAGTGAAAATAGTTGTTTTAAAATGAAAAGGCATGAATGATGAAATTTATAAAAATGTTGACTGCAAAATTTTGGGAAGTTCAAAATCATTATTTTATTTCCTTGTTATGCTGGCCTCCTCCAGGTAACTTTGATATTAAAATTCATCTTAGTTGTGTTGGGAAAGTCCTCTTCATTGGGAGGGATTTGTCCTGCATCAGACCTGGGAGGACACATTGCCCTAAGTGACAAGTGAGACTATAAAAGATGCTCAGCATCTGCAACCTAATTAAGGGCAATTGTCTGTTGCATATTAATGATGTCTAGTGTGACCAACATTGGGTTTCTTCGGGATAATTAAGAGATGAGCTGTGTTTTCAGGCCTTTAGAGCTCAAATTCTGAACAAATTTTTTTCAGTGTCATTTGTGTCGATCTTGTCCAGAGCAACAGGGAATCTCTCATGACTTTGTTTTTAATCTTTCAGACTTGGAATAAGTTGGAGTTTTGTTCTGCCTTTACTTATGTAGCAGTGCCTGGTGATGTGAGAAGCTTTTACAAGAGCTAAGACCAGGTTTCTTCCTTTGATAAGGAACCTCAAATCCACCTAGCCCCCTGTTTGCAGCACATTTGTGTCCCATGGAATCAGAGAACATCCTGATTTGGAAGGAACCTAAAAAGATCATCCACTTCAACTCCTGGCCCTGCACAGGACAACCTCCAGGATCCCACCACACACTTGAGTATGTTGTCCACATGGGTTTTTGATCTGTGGCAAGGGTAATTCAATAATTCCTGGTCGTGTCTGTGTCTTACCCTTTGTTCTACACTCCCAGTCGAAATGTTGAGGTGTTTCTCGACAGTCCAATAAACCAACTACTTTCTCCAAGTGAGTGTTGCTTCTTTTGGTACCTGTTTTCCCTACAGATAGCAAAAAATTCATGAGATTAGCTGTCCTCATTTATGCATTCACAAACCCCACAGTGGTGTGCTCATTTTGCAGGGGAATTGATGCAGAGCTGGGAGGCAGGACAAAGCTGCCAGCCCTGAAAAATGAAGTGCTTCAACCACTGCAAGGCCTCAGGACTGAGGCTTCTCACGCTGATTTTGCCTGAACCTCTCTCGGACTGCCTGGAGCTCTGGTTTTCCGTGGTGTAACCACATCAGTGATTTCTCCAAAGTCTAGGTTTGGAGTCTAGCTGCCTGATTTATTTTGCTTTTGCTTGCCTTTGTGTGATGCAAACAGAGTTTCTGTGTAGATAACTGTAACAAGACATTACTCTTCTGTAGAATGAAGTATTTTTTTGAGTGAGATGGTGGAGTGGTGTGGCAGCAGGGCTCTTGAGAAATGTGGGATGTGAAGAAGAGGAGCAGCCATGGAATGATAAGGCAGAGGCAGTGCTGGGGAGCTTATGGCTATCAACAATTCATCAGTCATCACTCAAACACATGAAAACCAGGTAAAGTCAGCTTTTTAGGGTAAATAAGAGAACAAAGAACAAGTATAGAATGTGAAAAGGTCCCTGGGTATACTGTGAATTTGGATGGAATGGGACTTAGAGACTGAAGAAAGAATAAAGTGTAAAACATGTTAAGAAACATAAAACAACCCACAAGCAGGTCCCGGAGAAAGGAAGGAGAAGCTCCTAACAACAAGTGAAGGACCTGGGGAGCTGACAACTTGCTGTGCTCCTTGCCAGACTGAAGACCTCACCTTCAGTGCCCCAGGAAGTGGTGAAAATATGAGAAAAGAGCTGGGAAAATAATTAAAATCTGGAAGTGTATTCACAGTTTTAATTCATTGTGTTTATTGAGGTTTCTTCTGGTGTTTGTTGATTTTGTTGTTGTTGTTGGGTTTTTTTGGTTGGTTTGTTTGTTGGGGTTTTTTTGGTTTTTTTTGTTTTGTTTTGCTTTGAATTTTGGTTGATTGGTTGGTTGGTTCTTTGGTTGGGTTTTTTTGTAACACTTTTTATTCTTTTCCTTTAAATGACAGCTCTTTGATTAGGCTGTTATGATTTTACTTATCCTGACACTAAATTCTTGATTTTGCACATAATCAAATTCCTGTTCTTGGCCGTTACGAAATGTGGAGTGTGACTCAAGCAGATCTGTAATCAGGAGCACAATCTTGATTAGATTCTCACATAACAATTGGGGTGTTTTCACAGGAAGGGTAAGTAAATCCTGCCCCATGCGATGCACTTTAGATTTCTATTCATTCATGGTTGCCACTAATTTTATAATAATTGAAACATGAATGGAAATAGAATTAAATTTGTCAATTTACATGTCGTAGAGGTTCTGTTTCTCTTACTTACTTGTTTCTACTTTTACAGAGCTGTAACAACCAAGGCTGTTATGCCTGAGAGTGCCACTACAGAGGGAAGGAGGAGCACTGGGATTGCTATAAATAAAATAAATAAATTAATTAATTAGGGCCTCATTAAGCGCCATCAACTTTGTGTTCAGGTCAGTGAGAGGAATTATTGTTCCTTTTGCATAAACAATTCTCTTTACCAAAGAGATCAGATATCTGAGAACGACCTGACAACTCCCCACACAGACATGATCTGCACTTCTGCATTTTTATCTGTGGAAATTTCATTTTCTGGGGTTTTTTTCATGCCAAAGAGGAATGCAGTTGGGTTTTGAAAGTGAATTGGTTGAGTGGAAGGGGAATGTTGCCCTCCATGAGGTGGAGATTTATGGCTGAATGGTACCAAATGAACAGTAACTTTCTTCTTCAAATTTTTGCTGATATTCACAGGTGAACAGAAATTAAGGATAAAACTCTAGATATGGAAATTTCTCTTTTACAGGCCCCATTTTTTACTTGGGGCTTGGATAGCAGCAGCTGGATTGTGTCCAGTGGGAAGTGGTGTCCTAAGAAATGCAGATGGTAACTGGGACAGTATGTTGGTGCCATAGAAAATTTTATTAATTTATGGCCTTTTCCCATGAGGAATTTAATGTAAAGGCATCAAGTCTCTGCCCTTCATTACTGCAGGATATAATTCATTGGTAACAGAGCAAAAAATAAAATTTCAATGCTCCTAAAGATCATCCTTTCTGCCACAAATATCCTCAACCAATATGCTGTTTGAAAGTCAGCAATTTAGGAAGTCTGAAGGACTCAAAAATTTCAAGGAAACACTTGGAGGGGGACAGAGAGGATGCAAAGTGCAGAACAAGAGAAAAAAAAAAGTTCAAAATGGTTCATGCTAGTATCAGGAAATTCTTCCTGATCCCAGAGGTTGCTGAACAGCACAATACTGAGTTCAAAAATGAGGCAGAGCTGTGAAAAAAAATTTTCCAAGCTGGTGATTTGCAGCAGCCCAACAAAAGATACACCCAAAGCCTAGGTAAGGTCTTGGCAGAGAATAATGCCTAGGATTTGTCAGTGGAAAGGGAAATTGTTCCATAATCCTGAAGTGAGTTGTCAGAAGCTTGAAGAGCTGAATGTTTCATGGTGAATATCTTATGGGTAATATCATGAGTATATTTAATGTGCAGAATGTCTTTACTGCTGCCACTTCAGCAGGTGAAAATACGAAACCATTTTGTCAGAGTGCGTGTTTCTTGCTCTCAAATGCCCTCTTTAATATCTGTATCCATTTTTTTTTTCCTCTGTTTGTTGTGGTTTAACCCTGGAAGGCAACTCAGCCCTACAAATACACTTGCTGGGGAGAGAACTGGAAGGGCAAAAGTGAGAAAAAAATTAGGGTTGAGGTAAAGACAGTTCAATAGAGAAAACCAAAATCAACAAGCCTTTGGTTAGGATATTTGTCCTGAGTTTATGTCTGCTTCCTGTAAGTATTCAGTGATTAATCATGCTCTCTTTAACTCATTTTCTAGGCTTCAAATGCACTTTTTCACCCCTACAAGGATGGTTACAGTCTCCTGGTAGACCTCTCTACAGGACCAGCTAAATCGATCTTATTTTTGACTGGAACTTGTTGGAGTCCAGGAAAAACCTGGGAAATTTTCCTGCTCCTCTGGGTGAGCTGAGAGCACCAAAGAAATGAGGAGATGTTGTTTAGTGCACCAAAGAGTGTGGAGTTGGAGTTTTTAGGTTTTGCTTTATATGTTAATATGGAGCCAAGATGGAGATTCTAGGGTGTTGGCTTCTTCTTCTGCNGAAACTTTGATAAGAAAGAAAAATAAAGAAGCTTTGAAACAGCAGAAAGAAGCATTGTTATATCATTTTGGGACATGGGACACTGAAATAAGGAACACAGCTGGGCCAGGAGTCAGGGTCCAAAGAACACCTCGACAGAACTGACTTGAATTTTATTTCCATGTCCCATCCAAAAGGTCTGCAAAACGAAGAGGAACCTGTTTCATAACTTTCAAGGAGAACAAACTTGATGTGGGCCAGGCAAGAAAATAATGCATAGATCAGCATCATCCCCAGCATGTCCTGGGTTATTTGGTCCCAAAATTTGGTTATTTGGTTCCAAATTTGGTTATTTGGAAGTGGCGGCTCGTTCGTGCAGGTATTATATGGACATGTTTGATTCACGATGACTTTCTCAAGGAGGGTTCAAATCTCTCTGTTATCCTCAGGCCTGATTTATCTGAGCGGCTTCCAGAAAGTTTTGTCTTGCTCTGCTTTGTGACAAAAACCAGGCCTTGGCAGTTGTATTTATAGAGGAATAGAGAAATGTGTCCAGTTAGTGGTTACAAGAACAGGGTTTTTAAAAAGTGCCTCTAATTCAGAGCACTTTGTAGGCCAGCCTTTTAAGCACAAAATCCTATCCCGAGTGCTGTGCCAATCACTGTTTTATGGAGTTTCAAACTGCTGCCCATCCTTATGACACTTTTTAAAAAGGTGTTGCACACATATTTGTCTCACAACCTTCAGTCCCTGTTGTATTGGGTTGAATACCGCTTGCCAAGAAAAATGGATAAAAAGTGGACTATTACCTTCAACGACATTTTTTATCACAGAAGGTACCAAAAAGTTATTACATTCAATATGTATTAGCACTAGAAGTAAGAGAACAGCATTATCACTCAAGAAAATTCTCAGGGAATTATTCTCTTTATGAAAAGAAGTTGTAATGCTGTGGTGAGTCTATATTGTGCCATCCAATATTCATTTTAGTATCTTCAGGATGATTGCATCCTCTGTGGCACAGTGCCATCCTCTGGGCCCCAAGGTGATCCAGGGCAACCACAGGGAGGTAACAATACAATCTCTGGCCAAACTTCTGTTTAAAAAAACAAACAGTCAGGTCTGTCTTGTCTCAAAAGCTCATTCTTGATGGAGGAGCACACTTTTTGGTGATATTTGTTCCAAATTGCTATGGGTGGTGGCACAGGTGCTCAGGACACAGGTCACACACGTGGCAGAGCCAGGGCTCGAGGCTTTGCTGTGGCTTGTGCCGAGTTCTTCCTCACAATTCCTGCTAAAACAAGAAAGTCACGTCCTAAGGCAGATTCAGGAGGTTTCCCACCTCCCTGAAGGTTTTTCCTCCTTACTTGTACGCTCGGGAAACAACTCTGTTGTGCTGAAACCTTAGTTGTGTTGGAAATATTTCATCTGCCTCTGGCAAAATCATCTTGCCTTTTAGAAAGGAAAAATTTCCTGGCGAGGAGCAGCTGTTGGAGTCCAGGAAAAGCCTGGGAACTTTTCCTGCTCCTCTGGGTGTTTGTTTTACCCCCAGAACTCCTCAAAATAGCTTAGCCTAGGACCTAAGCCTGTGGGAGAGATTCTCTTCACTTTTGGGAGAACCTGAATGCACCAGAGAAATGAAAAGATTTTTGGTTTTTTGAAATGAAAAGAGTTTTGTACCACAGAGTGTGTAGTTGTAGTTTTTAGGTTTTGCTCTATATATTAATATGGAACCAACATGGAGGTTCTAGGATGTCGGTTTCTTCTTGTTCACCTTCTTCTTTCTTCTCCTTCTTTCTTCTCCTTCTCTCTTCTCCTTCTCTTCCTTTCTTCTCTGACATGAGTTCCTGTGGTTTGTTAATTGGTAGATAGAATTTAGTGTAGAGGAGACATGTCAATGAGGTTGATATTCACTGGTTTTGGGAACAAAATAAGATAGGTAAAGTTTTCTAACTGGTTGATAATAGATATAAAAGCTACCTGCTTTGGATAGCATTGCCATTCTGCCCTTATGTTCCTGGAGGTCACAGCACAGTCTGTGCCTCTGAAACTTTGATAAGAACGAAAAATCAACAAGCCTTGAAACAGCAGAAAGAAGCTTTGTTTCATCTTTTTGGGACATGGGACATTGAAATAAGGAACACAGCCAGGCCAGGAGCCAGCAGGGTCCAAGCACCCCAACAGAAGCAAACTTTTCCCCAGGAGGTAGAATGTACATCCTCGCTTGTAAATTTTTTGGATGGGCCTGGAACAAGAGATCCAGCAGGTCTTGGGAAGCTTTTAGAACAGCTCTGGGAGAGGGAGAAAAAAAAACCACTCCCCGTTCTGTCACCCTGAGGGCTCATTCAAGGGTCTGGCTGGTGTCGGGCGTGTGAGCTGAACGCTCTGTGACCCCAGATTTGTTCATCTGATTTATGCATCTCCAAACCTGATGCTGCTCGGTGCAGAAGTGTGGAGTGAATGCTCTCTGGTGACCCTTCACGGAGGCAGAGTGTTAAAAGTGTTAATGTGATCAATAAAAAGGGAAGGGACCTTGGGAGATGGGCTCAATCTCAGCTGTCGAAGCTTTACAGAACATTGCCACTGAAATAAATATTTAGCAACTCTGCACTAAAGGTGCTATTCTTCTGACAGGATGAGTTTCATGCCTCACAGCACAAAAGTTATGAGATTTCAGTCAGTTAATCAAATAACTATATTTTTTTTAGTAGGGAAAAAAGACGTTGCTTCTTTTCCCCTGACATACCAGTGATTAAAAGAATCTGTCCTACTTTCCACCCTCTCTGCCCTCAATGCTTTCCAATTTTGGGCAAAAAAGAGTGAATCGGGGGAAAAAAAAATATATATATTAGAGAGAGAGAATAGGAAGAGGTGGAACGCTAGGAGAAAATGTGTGTTAACCACACTGTGGCAAACTTGAACTTGGTGTAGGTCTTCAAGACATACCAGCACATGGCACTATTACATGGTTTGAGTTGGAGGTCAAATTGTGGTTGCCTGAGCTTAAAAATGCTCCAGAGCTCGTGATGAAGATCACAGAGAATGCACCGAGAGTTATACATGAAAGGTGTTCAGATATAATATCAGTTTCAGTAGGAAAATAGGTCACTTTTTCCCCTACTACAAGATTACTGCATCACGTGAGACACGATGTTGTTTTGTAGATTTTTTTTTTTGTCATGAACTGATTTTAAAAATTTATTTTTAGACCGAATTCAGACCACTTCACATAGAGCTCCTAGGGAGGTGGTGCGAAAGTGGGCGTCAATAACACATAAATAATGAAATTATGCGGCAGATTTTGAGTGAGAAGTTGGAGATTTTCAGAGAGCTGAGGACTTTGTCAGGTAAGGGAAACCTGAAGGTACATCCTTGGCAAGGTGTTCCTTCTGCCACACATGAAATGCCTTTCCCATGGGTGTTTCCATGAGTGTTTCCAACTCATTGGCCTCAGGGGACAGCACCAAAGGGCATTTTTCTCTAAGTCATAACGTTTTCTTATGGAGGGCAAAACTTCGAGGGCATATTTACCTGATGAGCAGTTACCTGTGCCAGAAGAATGGTTGGGATAATGCTGCTGGAAACCAGAGGAGAGAGGAGATGGGGTCAGGGAAACCTGTACTGGCGTGAAATAAATAATTTGGTATCGAATAGCTCGGAATTGGAATGCGTTCTGGGAGAGAGAAGGAGTGATAAATTGGCATCTGAGTGTCCTTGAGCTCCCACAGTTCAGGTCATCTTCCTGGGGATGGTGAGGGGATGCCTCAGAGCACAGCACAGCAAGGTCTTCTAAGTAAATAGCAGAACTAACTGTATTTTTCATAATATATATATATGGGAGGCAGCCATTAGCAAATTACTTTGTTGCTCATCTAAACTCAGTGCATTTCGGACATTCAAAGTTTGGAAATAGCTTAAAATGCTATTATATCAGTGTGAATTATGAATTACATTATTATATTATATCATAATTATAAT
>VZRF01004609.1:391622-412279 GCA_013396875.1 Vireo altiloquus | reverse complement strand
AACAAAAAAAAAAAAAAAAAAAAAAAGGTTGGTTCTCATTATGTACACCACTATTCTTTCAGTTTCTAGCCATGATTCTATGAGGTGTCAGTCCTCCCTTTTTTTTTTCTCTTGGAATGGTCAATTCCAATATCTCCTCAGAGCATAATCATGCCTTTTCATCAAAAGTGTGCTTTTTTGGTCTAAAGTCACACAGGCCTTCGCAAAGACACAAAGGCCATATTCTTAATTTTTATAATATCTAGTTTTGAAAATCTAAAATTAATGCAATATTAATGCCTGCTTAATGCACTATTCATTAATACAAATGAATTTTCATTATGCATTAATTTAATTATTGCCTCGGGAAGTCATGGCTGATACTTCTATGCCCAGAGGGGCACAATTATATTGAATTCAAACTTCAGCCCTCCAGCTGGACTTTCAGAATTTTCCTCACAACTTCTCCAAGATGCAACTACTCTGTGCGAGGTACACATCCTGTGGAGGTTCTGGACACCCAGATCTGCTGAGGTAACTGCAGCAACGGGCTCAAAAACCACACTTGTGATTCCTAAACTAGGGAAAAATGCCCCATAATGCAAAATTGTTACCTTGATTTCCGTAGAAGAATGGAATGAGCTGGTAAAAAAAACATAGCAGCTTTGTTTTTTGTGGAATCACAGGGTCACAGGGTGGTTTGGGTTGGAAGGGGCCCTAAAGAAGATCTCATTCTGATTCCCCTGCTGTATTTTCTGGTTTTCTTTTATTAAAAAAAAAAAAGTAATTAAAAAAAAATAGTAGTTAAAATTCATTTTTGCTCTGATTGACTGCAGAATGGAAAATACTTATGGCTTCAAGAAACTTTTCAGTGTCATGCTCCCTGCTTTGTTATCAGGTCCTAATAATAATCTTTGTTAGCTACTCAAAATTGCTACAGTAAATTTTGATTATTGTCGTTTTTATAATGCACATTTTCACTCAATGGCCCCACACAGAGGGATCTTATCCTCCGTATTCTTCCTTGAGGAAAAAGATTTAGATGTATTTTATAGGGAGTGGCTTTCCTTTCTAAGGATTTCGAGTGCTCCAGTGAGCATCTGGAAATGAAGGATATTCTGTGGATAGCAATTGAGTGAAATTCACTCCCTTGCCATTGACCACCCAAAACCTGAGGTGTTTGTCAGTCCTGAAATTTGTTTTCAGAGGATGGATGTTGTGAATACAGCATCAGCTATTCCAAGTGCTTATAAATAATTGCATCTTGTGTTTCTTATTGTGTTTCAGTGGAAAATAGACTGAAATCCGTATCCACTGGCTTGGGCTTAGGCATTTAAAATTATATCCTATATCCCTTCAGCCTGAAAACTATATTTCCAGCCAAAGAGAAACAGATAACACAGAAGGGCAGGAGAAAGTTGCAGCAGAAAATATCTATTAATATTTAAAATTCCTTGTTACCAAAGATAGGCCTTTTTTTCCTAGTGTTTTATCAGAACCCAAATACAGCAAGACAAATGTTTATTCCTAAGTGAAATATTGCAATTGAAACATCCCACGATACATTTACTTTTTCATATGGGTGCACACACATGTATTTTATAGTTTAAGATTTCAGTAGTGGCTTCTGTTAAGGGTTTTGGGTTTGTTGTTGTTTTTTGTTTTTTTTTTTTTGTTGTTTGTTTGTTTTTTTGCCACAGTTGATATTAGCAGTTCAGGAGGATTTAGCACAATTGCTGACTGTGTAGGAGGCAGAGTGATGTATAGAGAAATGGTAAAACCTGGGATAAACGAGAGGTGTCATGGATTGTCTCCTGGGCAACTTCCAGTGTTAGACAAATTTGCAAAGGACAAAACATCTGGGGAAAAAGTGATTTTCAAGAGAAGAGTGTTGTTAATCACGTTTGTGTGTTTGGGTCAGTTGTTGCATTATACTCGTGCAAAATTCTGTCGTGTCAAGAAGGGAAAGCCTCAGGGGTTGGTTGAGGCCTAGAAGGATCTCCCAGAGAACCACTGAAGCAGAAGTTTCTGTGTTTCCCCCTTGGGAGGTTTCCCTGTCCTCTTTGTGCTCCTTTTGCCATCACCTTCTGACACCTTAGGTGGCTCCCTAGAGACAGAGAGCAGACAGGAATAAAGGAATAAAGGAAGGATTTATTGGAAAGGCCTTCAGAGGTCACACTCTGGGCTCCAGAGGCTCCTGCCTCAGTGCATCCCAACATGGACAATGACAGCTCCCGAGTTCTTCCCACTTTGATATCAGCATCAATTCCCCAAGCAGAAGCCAGGCAAGGATGGAATTTGCCCAAGCTTGCCCTCCTGTCCCCAAGATGAAGGTTTGCAGTTGTTGGGCCCAGGAGGGTCTGGGTGTCCTTGGAGAGCGAGCTGGAGAGGCTTTGTTATGTCAGTGTGAGCATGAGAGAACAGCACTGAACGAGCTCCAGGGAACTGCAGAGTCACACTGGGCACTGCAGGATTTGAGAAAATATAAAAAAGTTAAAACCTAAGGCATCACTTCCACGTGGGCATCACGCCAGTGCCACAAGTCCCACTTTCCCTGCTCCCTGTGCACGTCCTCTCCCACAAGAGCATCAGCAGCTGTCTGGTCACTAATCATTCTCCAGGAAATTGGGATTTCCTGCCAGCACAGTGGCCTGGATGACCTGAATTTATGGGTTTTCATGTTTTCCTTGCCTCACTTTGCTCTGTGCCCCACCAGTGTCCCCGAGAAGTTGTGTAAAACTCTGCCTCACTAACATTTATTATTTCTGCTGGCGCCTCACATGTTGGGTGAACACATTAATGATCTCTGCGTGTGGGAGGCTCCAGGCTGCTGCTGTTATCAGTGTTTTCATTACGGTTTACAGCTGTGTGCCCTCAGAATTCACCAGGATAACAAAAAAAGGTTGCTTTTCACAGCTGCTGTGTTTAAAGCTGAAATTCTGCAGGGCTCTGAATTGTCAAGACACCACAGTTACCTGAGCAGTGACCAATACTGATATCAACTCTCTGGTCCTTTTGCTGTTGGCTGTCACGAGAATAAGTAGTGATCATATTGGTTTTGGAGGCGAATACAAACAAGGGAAATCATGTTTAAAATGAGATACTACAATTATCCTTCTTTTTCTCTTTCAATTTTCTTTGCACAGGCATTGGGAGATATTTTTGAAGTCATCTGTTAACTACTATTATTTTGGTCCATTTCATAATACATTTTGAAGCATAAATTTCATCATTTTATTCTTTCTATTCTGTCATCCCCTTTGAAGCTATGTAGTATAAATCACAGACTAATGTGAAATGAACTAATAAATTGGTACATAATAGGCAATTTCTTTGTATCTGCTGAAGTATTTCACCCGCTCTAATAAATACATTATACTGAATATTTGTAAGTGGCTTTTGAAGAATGCAAATTCACAAATCTATACTTCTGGAGAAGTTTAAACTCTTGACATTCAGCACTCTGAGAAGACACAGGAGTTCGGGCCTGGATCATATTTTTTGTTTTGTGTTTGTTTTTCTGGTGATAAAAACACAGTTACCTGTAGCCATGGAAGTCATTTGGGGAAAGAAACTCCAGCTAAGCGCCGCAGAAAATAATCTCTTTATGATGACCTTGTGTCACTGCAAGTACAAAACTGTCTTCACAGCTGAGTGCTCTAGCCCTGGGGATTACTAATGATGGAAAGTAATAGCTTTTAGACTTCTAGTCACCTGAGCTGCGTGTCACATGCATTTATTCCCGTCGGAATTTTAAAAATGCATTTATGTGGTGTCTTTGGGGATGTTTTCACAACAGCAGTATCACCTTGGTGATAGATTCGCATGAATTTTGGGCACGCCGCGGTGAGACACTGTTAGTGATGAATTACCTCCAGGGAGCCCAGGAGCTCAGAGCTGCACGTGGCAATCTAGAAAACCCTGGTCACTCCCTGTTGTGTGTGTGTTCAGTAAAACACTCTCCGGAAATTCTCAGGGAAATGAATCAGAAAAACACCTCTAAGAATTTCTCCTTTGTTTCTGCTCCGAGATATGAATGAAAACAATCACTGGGATAATGAGAAAAAACCCCCAAAGACTTACGAGCTCAAAAAACCGGGCATATCTCTTGTGATCTTCCTTTCATTCCTCTCTCTTCCTCCACATCTGTCCCCAGCTGAGCACTGCCCTGTGCCCTGACCAGCCCAGGTTTGAGACACCAAGCTCTGAAGATTCCAAGTGTTATTTCCTTTGAAAGGTTCTTACTTGGCATGCAGGAGCTCAGTAATGATTTTATGGATATCTTGGATTTGTTTTGAAATTAAATGCTCATTATTGAAACCAGATCCAGTCGAGACCAGCAGCAGAGAAGCAATGGTTTGCCAGGGGTGCTTATGGAGCCACAGAATGATTTGGGCTGGAAGGGACCTTAAAAATCATCTTGTTCCACCCCCTGCCATGTCAGGGACACCTCCCACTGCCCCAGGCTGCTCCCAGCCCCAATGTCCAGCCTGGCCTTGGGCACTGCCAGGGATCCAGGGGCAGCCACAGCTGCTCTGGGCACCCTGGAACAATCCCTTCCCAAAATCCCATCTAAATTTACCTTCTTTCAGGTTATGACATAACCACGTCTGCAACTGCAGCATGGGTGAGCCTGAGGTGGAGTGTAGAGCCAAGTGGCTGCACTGCAAGACAGCTACGCGATATTAAACGAGAATCACTTCATGTATTCGGTCTTTAAGGAAAGGAAATGAGCTACTTTCACTTGACTTATTTTGTTCTCTTTAGCTATTATTGAAATTTATCGAGACAATGGGTTTTTTTAATCTCTAGCTGGAAGTGGGTGATTAGTCACAGATGAACAATTGGCATGGAAAGAAAAAAAAAAGCCCAGAAAACGTGTGCATTAGCAAGTACGGAATTCAATAAGGCAAAGAAGTGCATAATATGATTGTATGTAAAGATTTGAGTGAAGCATTTCATATAATGGCTCATAAAACTTGCCCCAGAATGTGTAATTCAGGTCAATTGGGAAAAGCACGAAGAGAAAATTACCAGAAGATCATTAAAAAGGGCCATGATAAACAGTAATGTGCTAGGGTGTTGGAAGGTTGCTGTTGGGATATCAAAAGGATTAACACCCACTGTCAAACACACAACAGCATGAACTGTGTTCCCTTACAAGCTTCTAGGCAATTTTTTTTTTCCTCCTATCTTTATACAGCAAATATTTCTGTGATAAAGAGCATTGAAAGACCTCCCAGTGTCTGGAGGGTGCTGTCCAAACGAGGTAAACCTTGGGGCTCATCAGCAATTTACCAATAAACCTAGCTCCACTCTCATTTTCTTTCTCAAGCTGCTTCTGTCTGTCAAGGAGAGGATTTTGACAGCAATTAGCACGGTGCCATCACTGAAGACTACCCTCTCCTTTGTAATATTGAAATCTTGTCTTTGGCTCTGACAATAAAAGCTAAAAATAATCATCTGCTTCCAACAAAACCCGTCTTGTGGGATTACATGTGAAAACAGAGCAGGTACACTCTGCTGGTTCCTTCATGAGCAAAACAAGAAGTCACCGCTGTTGGCAAGTGAAAATTTTTTGAAAGTTTTAAAATGTCCCCACGGCTGCTTCTGTCTGAAAGGACTGATGATTCGCTGCCGCAGATTTCATAATTTTTCTCGGGCTGAGACAGTTTAATTTTATCTGTTGGGAGAAGTGATGAAAAGAAAAACAACCCACCCACTGGAACCAGCAGAAGCACTCAGAGGATGATGGAACATAAAACAGCACAGTATATGTGGTCAGGTGGTTTAACGATGCAGTTTTGTTATTTTGTGATAATTAGTGTCACTTGCATGAAAGCTCATCCCTAAAATATATTGATTTACTCAGCGATTATCTGCTCCAGTGGCACCCTTAGGGACAGCTGTGAGTGATCGCAGAGGGAGGAGAGGTGGGGGCTGGATGGATATTCAGACAGATGGACAGGCAAGTGATTTACAGGAGTGTGTGGTATATAGGTACAGTCCTTCCAATTAAAGAAGGAATCACAAAAAAAAAAACCACCAAAAAAACCCACATAGTGAATAATTTTTAATGTTGTGTGACTGACATGGAAACTCTTTCCCCTCTGCTGTGGTGCTTGTGAGATTCACCCCTGTGACTTAATGTTCACTTCTCTTTCAATCTCAGATTTCTTACGTAACCAGTTTTGTCAATCTCATCTTTTATTCTGCCCTCATTGCCAGGAATTAGAGAGGTATCTGCGCACCTAAGAACAATTTTTGTGAGGTAGGGCAATTTCCCATCATCTGAGGAGCTGTCAGAGCTGTTCCTTGGATTTGTTGCACCCAGATGGTCAAGTTGAAGGAAATAGTCACGGACAGCAGCCTTTTTATCTTTGTGCTGAAACAGGGTGACAGAGGAGCTGTACTCCAGATTCTGTGCTGACCTGGTGCTGATGCTACTGGCAAAGTCTGCCATGGAAAATAGCTGTAATTTTAAGCAGCTGGGCGAGGGGCAAGGGGGACAGTTCCCTGTCATCAAGAGCAGGGACAGGGTGCTATTTGCAGGAGGGGAGTCCTGTCAAAAGGTCCAGGTTTTCGGTTCATCCTTCACCACCATAAGATGAAAAGGGTTTTGGAGAAAAGCACTCAAGTTTTACAGCATTGTTATTGACACAGTCAAATGTTGCAGGAGTTTTTCAGGGGTTTGATGGCGAGGCACAGGCATGAGGTTTCACCCAGGGAGTAAAACTGTGGGCAAACACTCACGGAGTCTTTCACCTCCTCCAGTGCACCTGAAAAAATAAAAAGGTGATGCCACTTGCCACGATGAGCCCCAGCAGCAAACAGCAGCATCCTGCCCATCCTTCCCAGCCTTGAAAGACACCGAATTGAAGTAAATTCAGTTTGTAATTCCAATTGCTTTATGCATGCAGGACCCTTTTGCTTTTTATTGCTCTGGTTAAATGCACATAGGCATTTTCATGTCTCATCCAGAATGCAGGGGAAAAAAAAAATGGTGAAAGATCCTGCCTTTGATAGTGGAAAATAAAAAGCATGTGAAAGAGAATGAAAAAATGTAAATGATATGTAAACTAAGGAAATCAATGAAGTGGAGAGCCATATCTTTCACTCCTCCTAGACTTCCTCACTGTCTCTATAACAACTTAGTGGAAAAACCCTATATCTAATGAATCCATATAATTGCTATCATATCCATATAATTACTACTATTCAAAATCCCACTTTATTGGAATTCCAACATTTCACCCATCCCCTTTATTTTCCTCTGCCTCTACTTGCCTATAGTTCTAAATTGCACGCTTATCTCCCAAAAAGGTTTTAAAAGCATAATATATTCATGTAAAAAGAGATCATATTGACAACTGAAAGGATCTCTTGGATTGCATCTCTTCTAGTAGTCTTGTTCAAGCTGTGCTACATTATTCCTTTGTCAAAGAGTTAAGTATTTCTCTGTCAAAGAGTAAGAAATGCATAGTGGGCCCTCTCAGCTCTTTCTCTTTAGGGGCTGGGAGTATAAAGAAGAGTGAACTCTGATATCATAAAGATTTCAAGATAAACAAATTTAGCAATTATCCTCAGCGCTATGTGCGAAAGATCAAGCAAAACTAATCAATTCTCCAAATCAGAGATTCAATCTCACTAAAACAAAAAGCAAACAAGCAGAAGCCTGCATTTATTCTTCCCAATGCCATCCACATGGCCATTTTCCCATCCAGATGTTCTTGTCAAGGAAAGGGAAATATCAGTTTCTCATGTCAAAGAGATTTACACTACAACATCAAAGTAGTGAAATTGAAGGCAGTCCAGGGGACCCTGATGTCAAACTGGTCCAAATGTAGGTACTATCAAAATCAATGCTTGGATAACTCTGGAAGAATTTCCATTTTCCCTGATGCCTTAGGTTTTAACTTTTCTCTGTTTCCCACCCTTGCAGTGCCCAGTGTAACTCTGCAGTTCCCTGGAGCTCGTTCAGTGCTGTTCTCTCATGCTCACACTGACATAACAAAGCCTCTCCAGCTCGCTCTCCAAGGACACCCAGACCCTCCTGGGCCCAACAACTGCAAACCTTCATCTTGGGGAGAGGGGGGCAAGCTTGGGCAAATTCCATCCTTGCCTGGCTTCTGCTTGGGCAATTGATGCTGATATCAAAGTGGGAAGAACTCGGGAGCTGTCATTGTCCATGTTGGGATGCACTGAGGCAGGAGCCTCTGGAGCCCAGAGTGTGACCTCTGAAGGCCTTTCCAATCAATCCCTCCTTACTTCTGTCTAGTCTCTGTTTTTAGGGAGCCATTTAAGGCATCATCCCCACCCTGATTCCGGTGGCACTTTTTGACAGGCACACACCAGCCCCAGCCTCCCACAGCTCTCTCAGCAGCTCTGTCACAGCATCGCCTCTCTACACCTGCTCCAGCATGACAGTGTTGTCAACAGTCCGAAATTTGCCTCCCAAACTCATCCTTCCAAGGGCTCTGGGCTAACCGAAGGAGTGTGGGAAGGCAGAGGGGGGTGAATTTAAGTGTTGATATGGGCATTTTTGAAGGAAGGCCTTGTAAAGAACAAACACAGCTGTTTTGTGGGGCTAAACTCAAGCTGCTCTGGTTTTATGTGCAGCTTGTTTGAACAAGATTTATGGTCTCACCATTTTTGGGTGTCTATATTTGGGCAATATCATGGGTGTAAAGTGTGTTTAAGAGATATATTTCAAAACTTTCCATTACTTAGCACAAGTCTGAAAGTGAGAATGTATTGTCTGAAGCAGGTGTGTTGGCCATAGCCATCAATTAAACCTTTACCTGCTTAACACATTTTTTAAGAAAGGATTTCACGGCTGTGCAGCAAAGGTGACACGTATCCATCAGTCCAAACTCTCTGCAAATTTACAATGCACAGATCTCTCAGACAACTGTGGTGATCAGTGAATTTGTGTCTGTTTTGACTGGCCTTTTGTCTTCACAACCTATGCACTCCCTTTCCTTGATGAAATTTGATGTCATGCTAAACATTTATTTCTTAAACCACTCATTTTCATTCCGGATTGCATGTGCTGGAAACGGCCTGGCTCAAGTGTCTATTATATTAGCCACACCATGTCCTAAAACCCACTGAATTAAAGGTCTCCTACGCATTTACTTGATGACTTTGAGGTTCTGAGGGAGCAGCTGTCCTTTGTCGCGCTTCCTGAATCAATGCTGCTCCGAAGGAGCCACCGAGTTAATTTATGCTTTTTAATCCTTGTGCTTGCTCACTCTGGCAGCTGTGGAGAAGGTCAGGGGAGGTAAATCTGCGTTCCTCGAGCTGCAGTAGTTCTGAGGAAGCCTGGGTCACTCTAATTGCTGGTCCGGGCCTAGCATAATGGCACCCTGCCTCATGCTTCAGGGAGCCTGGCAGTACCGTGGGCCCAGGGAAAATGAAACACACACTTTCTGTGTCAGGCACCAGCAGGGATGGAGTGACAGACACCTGGGACACTGCTGGATTTGCCTCTGAATGAAATCCTCCGAAGAGAAGCAGCTTAGCGGCCTCTTGTCAATGATTGCACCTGCTGCATGAACCCCTCGCCAAACAGGCCTTGCCGATGGAGTTTTCCTTGTCAAGCAGAGCCCTTACCACAAGGAAGGAGCTCTGTTGTGGTGCTGGCTCCTTGGTGGATCTCAGAGAGAACACAGCAAAAAGCTGAAGAAAGCAATTCCTTCTTTAACCTGTCTTCAATCGCAATAGTTATCTTCATTTCTAACAGGAAGTTCTGTAGCTTCCCAGGAGGAATCCTTGACTTGTAAATATGAAAGAATGTAAATATGAAAGATGTTTTGGTAAGGTGTTTTCCTTGACCAATGAAAGAGTTGTGTTTTTCTTGTTTGGATTCTTGGACAGACTGTGCTGCAGACACACAGACACAGTCAGACAGACAACCTCCAGCTGAAAGGCTGGAGAGAGAAAAGATTTGTTCTCTTCTTGATAATAAAGCCTTCTGATTTCAATCTGTGAACACGGGTTGGTTTGTGGAAAGGCCTTAGAAAACAGGGCCACATCATTTCTACACTCTGTGCCCTGTGTGGGTTGAGTTTCTGCCTTCCCCTTGTAGTGGCATCTGTGCACTGCCCAAAACCAACCCAATACAGGTGACAAAACTGATGCACTAAAGGTGCTACGGGCAAAGAAACCTTTCAACTTTTTGAAGTTGAAGAGTGATACCTTTATTTGCAGCGCTGGACACATGTGAGGCCACCCTCCAAAGAGCATGTGCAAATTTCTAAAGCATTGGCTTTCCTTATATTCACAAAGGTCTTACATATCCATCTCAGCCACCTGAGACACCTGTACATGTGCATCACCTATCCCCACTCAGTATTAGAATGAGCTGAATGTTCATTATGGTTGTGCAGTTCTTCCTTTAATTTGGGTCGGTGGTCTCTTGAAGATGAAGTCAGACATCTTCCTGTTTACTTTGTCCCACTGCCAGGGATTCTTCACCCTTTGGTCATGATCCAGGCTTCGTCTCTTGGCCCCAGTTATCTTAGACACCAGGTGTGCTCTTCAGTTCCTGCCCTTTTACAATGCTAAATGTCCTCCCTGTGGCTTCTAAGAACAGAACTGAGTCAAACACATGATATATTGTCTTTGCTCCAACTGCTTCGACTATTTCTATATGCTAGTAATTAAACCCTGGTTTCTTGCTTCTACCTTGCTAGCTACAGTATCAACTTTTAATTCTTTTTAACCCTTGATTCAAAACCTTCAGTCTGGGTTACAGGCACTGAACTCTGCACCTGTAAATCGCCACCTCCATGTGGCCCAACCACTGCAGGTGCTGAGAACGTTTTCCTAGTGGTCAGCCTGCCCTTTGGTTTTCTAAATAGATCCCTATTTTCTATTTTTGGGTGTCCCACGGCCTGCACAAATTGTCCATTTAGTATCAGCTAAATCAGGAGTTTCTGGCCCTGCCTCTCCTCCAGTTCGTGCCTGGGTTTGTGAAACTACAACTGTGTGTGAAAACATTAAGCAAATGGTGCTAGACATTTCCTACACTTTGAAGGGAAATGTTTCCATCCAGGCATGTGGGGGTTCTTCAATATTTAATAAAAAAGGGAAAAAAAATAAAAGGAGTATATAGTATTTGAAATAATGAAGATTAACACATGCTGACAGTTTCTGGGTTAAGCTTCTCCTCTGAGGAGGTTTGTTCCCTGCGACTTCAGAACAATAAATTGTGTAAAGATGGTAAGTAGTCAAAAATAAAATATACACTCCATTATTGTTTAGGTAGAGGTTGAATTTACTGAAAGAGGGTAGCATTCGGTTATATTAAAAACATATCTGAAACACGGGGAAATGTGTCCATGTTGAACATATACTTTATGAAAAGGAATCTTCAATATTTTTAGATGAAATATACAGAATCGGACACTTCTGAAAAATGTATGTGATGAAGAGTTATGATTAGAAGCAGAAAATAATAATCTGAAATCACTTCCCCACCCTAGTTTCTATTATTAATGATGTAGAACTTCACTTACAGAAATAAACCTGGAGGAGACCCTAGCTTTTAAGTGCTTTTCATCATGTGCAGGCTATTTCTTTCTTTCTTTCTTGTCCTTTTCCAATAATGAGCATAATTTTATGAGATGCATTTCACATATCTTATAAAGAACAAAATACTGCCTCAATTAGAGAGAGACTTGAGCTGCAAAAGGACTTAAGTGTTCAGCATTCATTGTCTTCCTTCAGGCTGCGAGGATAAGGCATAAACCTCTCTCCTGATGGTAATTGTTTGCTGCATTTATCACATTCATTTTCCCTCACTCTCAAAGTATGGCTGCAGAAGGATGGAAGAATAAGAAAGGCTTCAGTAAGAGGGATTGAGCAAGCCTTATCCTCAAATATTACACAGCATTCCACAAAACTGTGAAGAGTCATCCTCTGCATTAGCAGTGTTGGCTGCCTGCATGATAATTGACTAGAAAATGCTACACTTTATGAATGTAAAACTGCATCACTGAAAGAAAAAGGAAGACCTGAATTAGATGCACGTTTAATTTTTTATTAGTACATTTGCATGATGCATCCATTCTAGGCAATATTCTCAGAAAAATACAGTTTTAGGCTCACAGGATGGTTTGGGTTGGGTTGGGATCTTCATGATTATCTCATTCCACTTCCTGCCATGGGCAGGGACACCTCCCACCATCCCAGGCTGCTCCCAGCCCCAATGTCCAGCCTGGCCTTGGGCACTGCCAGGGATCCAGGGGCAGCCACAGCTGCTCTGGGCACCCTGTGCCAGGGCCTGCCCACCCTCCCAGGGAACAATTCCTTCCTAATATCTAACCTAAATCTGCTTCATCTTAAGGCAAATTCCCCCTCATCCAGTCACTGCATGTCCTTGTGAAAAATCTCTCTCCAGAACCCCTTTAGGTACAGGAAAGCTGCTACAAGATGATATCCAGTATTGGCACTTTCTTACTTCCAACTTTATTTGGATTAAGATCAACAAACACTTTTCAAGGACTAACAATGTATTAAAATCCTCGAATACACACTGACTTTGAGATACAAGCTGATGGAATCAGAACAGAAGATAAAGGGGCAGGGAACAACCCACTGTACCCAGAGGTGAACACAGAGCTGATGGCACTGCAGAGGCTAGAGGAAAAAAACCTGTGTGTCTCCGGGGGATGCCTCGATCCAGCAAAAAATCCTGACCTAAATAATGTACAAGTAGAGAAAGGCTGAATATTGTTGTCTTTGGTGGTGAAGTCCAGGTGTAAGGGACACAAACAGATGTGTAAAACACTCATTTGGCTGCATTCCAGAATCAGATGGGCTTCAGATGGTGAATTGCACTCTTGATCCGTGTAATTGTGTCCAGGACAAGGCAGGTACTCCAGTGCCAGGGAGGAATAATCCCCATCTATGGGCTGGGTGCTGCTCACAACCCCAGTGACACCAGCAGACCCATTCTGCAGTGCCACTGTGGTTTTCCTTTTGATCTCCCCTGGGTGGCTGGGGGGCTCCTCTTGCAGAGAGAAGGGGCAGATTCCCCTCCTCCCTCTGCCATGGCTCTCCAGGAGGGCTGGTGTCCTAGGTTATAATGCAAGATGTGCCCAAAAGTGTGGATTCTATCACCATTTTCATGAGCTGCTGGAACCAGGTGGGGCAGTGCTCCCTGCCTCCTCCCTCTGGGCTATCTCCTGTTCATGGCCCATCAGTGCCTGCCCATGGCTCACAGATAACTCTGGACTATCTCCTGTCCATGGCCCATCAATCCTTGCCCATGGCTCACAGATAACTCTGAGCTATCTCCTGTTCATGGCCCATCAATCCTTGCCCATGGCTCACAGATAACTCTGGGCTATCTCCTGTTCATGGCCCATCAGTGCCTTATCTCAGGACTCACCATCCCAGTGTGAGATGCTGCACCCAGAGGGAAGAACCAAGCATCCCATCCTGGATACAATCTGAGATTCCCAACCCCACAGGAGCCTTTCCCACTGGATTCCCAGAGGACAGGAGCTACAGAGCCACCACTGCACCTTCTGAGGAAGCCCAGACCTTTCTCCAGGATCACTGCTCCAGCAGAACCACATCCATCACTTCAGGAGGACTGCAGCCACCATCTCATGGCACTGCCACTGCTGCCCTGACTAACAGGGTGTCAGCTCCTGTCTGACTCTGTCAGTTTAAACCAGTGGTTTTCAGCCTTTTTTCCTAATTTTCCTAATATCTCGGTTTTCTGACTTGGTGTCTCCCTCTGGTTTGTTTTTCAGACCAGAACAGCTGGCAGGGGGGCTTTGAGGGTGCCTCCATCCTCCCTGCTGTCCAGCCCATCAGTCACACACCTGCATGTCCTGTGAAACATATTGTGGTGGCCACTGCAAGGACGTGTCAGAGTGGAAAAGGCACTGTCAAAGCTGCAGGGATGTGGGAGAAAAACCCCTACAAAATTTGTGCTCAGTTGCTACCTTCCTTGAGAACATCTTGTGGCACATCCTCTCTGGTTTGCAAATAAATCTGATTTTTTCCTTTGTGTCTCGCGTTTTATCTAGCACCTGCTTTTCAAGTATTCACATTGCAAAACCAAACACTGTCTTCTAGGTAAATAAGCAGAGTGACACAGAATGTATTAGCAAGTACTGATTTTCCATTGTACTGAGAATTAACTCTTTGGTCCTTTGTTTCATTGTCAGCTGCAAGGAATAATTAACATCGGCCAAAGAACGAGTGCCGCTGTAAGGAGCTGTGCAGCTGAGATCTCTTGTCTCATTTGCAATTATGCCTGGAGCTAACAGGATCAGGTAGAGGGCTGAGATCCTGCATAATCAGTTAAGAGACTTCGGAGTAACAGGAATATAAAAAAGGCCGTGGTGAGGAGGCAGGCAGAGACGTCAGCCTTGCATCTGTGCCTGCTTTTTGTACCTCTGCATTTTGTGTGGCAGAGCCAGGCAAACCTGAGCCCCTCCCCATGAATAAATCACCTGCACACAGCTGTGTGGGGCTGGGCTGCCCTGAAAGGGCAGAGAAAAAGTGCCTCTTGCAGCTTGGCTGCTCCTGCTTCTCCAAATATATCCAAATTCCAGCTGGTACAATCAGGCACTCCTTTCTCTCCCTCCTTCTCTCACCTACCTCCACCACAACCCTCCAACTTCAATTTAATAAAGGCTGTGGATTAGTATTCATGGGGATGATCTTTCCTGTTCTTGGAGTAACTAATACTCCTGCATGTGATCAGATTGTCTCAGGATGAAAACAGATAAAGAAGAAGCCCCCCGTGAAATAGATAAGATGTGCATTAAGGCAACATTGACATTTGAAATAACTTCAGCCAGAATTGTGTTCCATGAATGAGTCTTTCGAGCAGGCTGGCTATAAAATTAATGTAAGTTAATTTAGGTAAGGGTGACTCAACTGCTCAGAGCCAGAGTACACTTCTTGGAGACTGGAAGACCTGGAGAGTCACAGGAGTGCTGGGGGATTAAATTCAGGTGAAGATCTACCCTTTTCCCCCTCCCATCCCTCTATGATGAATATTCAGTCCAAATAAACTGGATAAGAGGTGATAAAACCAAATTGTGTGCTGCACAGGGTTGGAGCAGCCCGTTTGAAGGGGAGGTCCTGACTCTGCCCATGCTGTTTTTGGCAGTGCTGCTCATGGTTTACAGAGCCTTGTGGCTGGAATAGCTGCACGCAGGGGCCAACCCAGCCCTGCTCCTCGTCCCTTTCCGCTCCTGCTTCAGTTTCTGCGTGCTCCAAGTCACGGAGAGAATGCCAGCCCAGAACCACGGGGAGGCTCAGAGAATCTGAGGCAAAGTGGGAGCTGGAGTCACCTTCAGTGTGACTCTGTCTGTTCCTAAGTGCTCTGCCAGGAGTCCTGCTGACGGGAGCTCAATCCCTGCCGGGCAGCCAGGGAAGGAATGCTGAAACACCACCTCTTGCCTCTGCTGGAACGCAGGCACAAGGATCTCTGTGAGATCCTCTGGGATCAGGGCTGGTACAATCAATATTTCTACTGCAGAGCTAGAGGAAAGGCCCCTGGGGAAGGTGATGAATAGGAAAAGGGAAAGTTATCAAAGTGCCTCTCCCCAGCACAGCCTGATGCACACATCCCCTGGTTTGAAGTCTGCTATGCTGGCCAGGGAGAACCAGCCCAGACTGTCTTGAGACAGTGAAGGAATGCTAATAAAGCTTTGCCTGTTCAATCAAAACACCCCTTTGCTGCAGTTCAGGAGATGATCTGGGCTGGAAAAGTGTTGATACAATCGGGTGATTCACCATGGCATCGGCGTACAACCAAAAGGATCATCAATATGTACAGACAGCTCAGAATAAGGGGAAAAAAAGGCACCTCTGAGAGACTCCTCAGTAATTTACCAACAAACTGTGTCAGTGGAGGTTTTCACAAGACAGTGCAAGATGGTTTCAGCATCACTTGTGGAAGGTATCAGGTGAGAACCAGGGGGAGTTCATTCGAGCCCCGGGAACACAGAGCTGTAGGGGGGTGCCTGAAAGGAGCATGGCACCCACCAGAAATCACATCACCACTCACATTTGGACATTGGTGACACATTTTGCTCTCCTTCAGCCTAAATGAGGTCCTTAGAGCTGTGAGGTGGTTGTTTGATATCAAGGTGTGTGCTCATCTGGCTATTTTCTGGGCTGGAGGCACTGAGGGTGTAGCAGTCAGTCCTTGCCTTTGGTACGATGAGGGTGCTACACCAGTCCCCTAAATCTTACTGTGGAGTTTATTTCACTCTGTTATCTGACTTCAGCAGCACGTTGGTCTAAATTCAGGCAGTCTGAATGCTTGGCAGACATGAACACGAGCAGAAAGCAACCCTTTGGAGAAGAAATTAACCACAAATGCATTTTTTCTTTCCTGCAGGCCGGAAGGGGCAGAGGGCGAGGGGAAAAGACTGCTAAAAACATTTAAACACACCCAAACCGTTCCAGCTGAAGTGCAGTCTTTTATGCCACGGAGGGATTAACTGGGACATGTTTGCTGAGCCATTCCTGCCGCCCGCTCCGTGTTTGCAGATGCGAACTGTGCTCGCCTTTCAGTCAGCTCAGCTGCTGCGCTGGGACCGAGCTCTCCTTGGCCACATCACACCCAGCTGCTCTGGGTTGGAAGGTTTGGAAGCCTGGCTTTGGGCTCCCAGAAACATTTGGGGAATGTGACGGTTAGCGAGTGAAAAAGCCGCTTGTGAATAGCTGGGTCTGGCTGCCGCAGCTGAACAACACTTTCTGTCAAGGCTCAGAGGCTGGAAAGGAAAGGGGAGGTGGAGCAGGCAGTGCAGGTGGTGAGTGGCATGTGCTATATATGTATATTATATAAATATTGGGTCAGATTCTTCTGGAAGCCGCTCTGACTCCCACCTTTGTGAAGCAGAAAAACTCCTCGCTTATTCCGGTCACTGGCCAGGGATGGCTCCTGAAAAATATGAAAGTGAAACGCTTGCAAATCCCTCAGTAAAGGGCAAAAATGGCTTTAAAATAGAGAAGCACTTCTGACTTTCAAGTAACGCTGCCCGTTTCTCTGTGAAGAAATTAGCATTTCCACACGAGCTTCTAAGGAAAGTTACCTGGGGACAAACATTTTGGCAGGAACATTTGTGGCTGGGCAAAGGGGAAATGGTTTTAAACTAAAACAGGGTCGGTTTAGATCAGATATAAGGAAGAAGTTTTTACAATGAGGGTGGTGGAACGCTGGAAGAGGTTTCCCAGAGAGATGGTGGCTGCCCCATCCCTGGAAACACTCAAGGTCAGGTTGGATGGGGCTCTGAGAGACATGGTCTGGTTCAGGCTGTCCCTGCCCTGGCCTGTGTGGCTTTTACATGTCCCCTCCCACCCAAACCATTCTGTGATTCTATGGCAAGCAAACAGGGGACATAAATAAAATACCTACAAAGAAGCACTGTTCCACCCATCCCCATCAATTTTTTCTTAAATGGAAAAAAAAAATAAAATATCAGCATACATCAGAAGAACAGCTAGATTAGGTTGCTGAGCTTAACATCTTTGTAATACTTCTTCCACTATTCTCTCTGTATATATGAAATATGACATATATGATGTTGACCTGTAGAAAATGCACATATGTATACATATATATATAAATATGTATGTAAATGTACACTCCATATTTACACAAGCAACCCATGCTTTAATTTCTTAGTCAAAATTCTCCATTAGTGCCTTTTCACTGTTAGAAAGAAGCTGTGAGCACACACTCTAGAGAACCTGTTATGGTAATAAAGCAATTTCTCTGGGTCAAAAATAGCAGAGGTCCATCCTTCAAGAGAAAAGCTGAGGAAAGAAAGTTCAGACAGACTATTTCTCAGTGTGAGTAGTTCTTCATCCCAATAGGATGTGTGTGCTGCATGTGAAGTGGTGCTGGGTTGAGTTCAAGCATCCGCTTGTGGCCTTTGTTAGGTCTTAAAATTAAAGTTAAAACACAGTTTATGGGGAAAAGAGGTTTTTACTTCGGTATTTATTTTAGGATCTTTGGGTACAGCACTTTGTCCAGGTGGAATGCCCAAAAATACATACACACAATTATAGGCTTTGCAAAATTAACATATTTATCAAAGATTTTCTAATGAGAGGTTTGAGTGAACTTTGTGTTTTGAGAAATTTTTTCCTTGGATGGGTTTATTTTAATTTACAGAAATACATTTTGGAGAGGATTTTGGTGTTTAGGGTTTTTAGACTGTTTGGTCTCCTAGTTTAACAGTGCCATGAGTGTGAACTGAGTTATCAGACTTGGATAGTTACAAGTATGTGGGCTAAAAGTATTAAGAATTCATCAAACTATAAAAGAGTATGTAAGAGGGGTGTAAAAGAAAAAGCAAAAAGTCATTCTGGCATCAAGCTGGGCCCCACACAGCTGCTGTCTCACCCTTCTCCACAGGCAGGAAAGGGCAGGGAATAGGAAGATGAAATTGATAAAGATAAAAAACAGTTTAGAGAGTGGAGGAGAGAGAGGATCCTGCTGCAGCAAACGAGGCCAGGGCAGCTGGTCACCACTCCCAGCACAAGGGCANTATTATATAGAGCCAACATGGAGATTTTAGGGTGTTGGCTCCTTCTTCATCTTCTTCTCTCTTCTCCTTCTCTTCCTGTTTCCCTCTGACATGAGTTCCTGTGACTTGTTAATTGGTAGATAGAATTTAGTGTAGAGGAGACATGTCAATGAGGTTGATATTCACTGGTTTTGGGAACAAAATAAGATAGGTAAAGTTTTCTAACTGGTTGATAATAGATATAAAAGCTACCTGCTTTGGGTAGCCATTGCCATTCTGCCCTCGTGTTCCTGGAGGTCACAGCACAGTCTGTGCCTCTGAAACTTTGATAAGAACAAGAAATAAACAAGCTTTTCATTTCATCTTTTCCCTCTTCCTTTTAGAGGGAAGCTGTGCAAGGCAGCATCCCATGCTTTAAGCAGGTCCAGGTAGGTGACACCAGCTGCTCTTTCCTCGTCCACAAGCGCTGTAGCTGAACTCACCAGACTTCTCAGGCTCCAGACTTGTCCTTAGCAGAGCCACATGTAGATGTCAGAAACTACCTCCTTATTTTTTCCTCGTGCCTTAGCATGATTTCCAGAAGGATCTGCTCTATCTTCCCAAGGGCACAGTGGTGAGACTGCCAGACCTGTAGTTCCCTAGGTGTCCCTTAATTCCCCTGTTAAAAATGGGGGTTATGATTCCTCTTTTACAGTTGGTGACACCTCCACCAGACTGCTATAGCTTCTCAAAAATGACAAAGAGTGGTTTAGACACTTCTCCTGACACGTCCCTCATGACCCACAGGTGCATCTTGTCAGGTCCCAGAGATGCCTTAAATGGCTCCCTAGAAACAGAGACCAAGCAGGAATAAAGGAATAAACGAGGAATTGATTTGAAAGGCCTTCAGAGGTCTTCTGGGCTCCAGAGGCTCCTGCCTCAGTGCATCCCAAAATGGACAATGGCAATGACAATGACAGCTCCCGAGTTCTTCCCACTTTGATATCAGCATCAATTGCCCAAGCAGAAGCCAGGCAAGGATGGAATTTGCCCAAGCTTGCCCCCCTCTCCCCAAGATGAAGGTTTGCAGTTGTTGGGCCCAGGAGGGTCTGGGTGTCCTTGGAGAGCGAGCTGGAGAGGCTTTGTTATGTCAGTGTGAGCATGAGAGAACAGCACTGAACGAGCTCCAGGGACCTGCAGAGTTACACTGGGCACTGCAGGGCTGGGAACAATATAAAAGTTAAAACCTAAGGCGTCACCAGGGCCTTGGACACCTTCAGGTTTCTTGGATGGTCTCCAGCCTGATCTCTTCCTACACTGGGCAGGTCTTCAGCCCCTCCCTTCTCCTTCTGCAACTTGGGCAGTGTAACTGGAGCACTTTTTGGTGAAACTGAGGCAAGTTGTTGGGTACCTCAGCATTCTCCATGTCCTGGGTGCCCCTTTTTCTTCCAGAGTGGGCCCACATTTCCCCTGCTTTTCCTTTTGTCACCAATATACCTGCAGAAACTTTTCCTGTTGCCTTTGATGTCCCTGGAAATATTAAATTTTATCAGGGGTTTACCTTTCCTAACCTGATCCTGGTTACCTGTGATTGCTTCCATGCTCTAGAGATGACTTTTCTGTGTTTTGTGCTTGTGCAGGAGCTCCTTGTTCACCCAGGCAGGACTCCTGGCATCTTGGTCCCATTTTCTCTTTGTTGGGCTGTTTTGCTCCTGAGTTTGGAGGAGGTGATCACTGAATATTAATCAGCTTTATTGGGCCCCACTTCCCTCCAGGACTTACACCCATCATACTCTACCAAGCAGATCCCCGAGGAGGCCAAATTCTCCTTTCCTGAAGTCCAGGGCATTGAACTTATGTGCCTTCCTCACCACTCAAAGGATCTTAAATTTCACCATTTCATGGCCACCACAGGCCATCCTAGTAGGTTTAATTATTGGGAAGACAGGAAGAAAAGGTAGTGGGTTTAATTATTAGTTATTTGAAAGGGATTGTTCCCTGGGAGGGTGGGGAGGCCCTGGCACAGGGTGCCCAGAGCAGCCGTGGCTGCCCCTGGATCCCTGGAAATCTCCAAGGCCAGGCTGGACATTGGGGCTGGGAGCAGCCTGGCACAGTGGGAGGTGTCCCTGACATGGCAGGGGGTTGGATTAGATAATCTTTAAGTTTTCTCCCAACCCAACC
>VZRF01004609.1:369272-391528 GCA_013396875.1 Vireo altiloquus | reverse complement strand
CCAACCCAACCCAACTCAACCCAACCCAACCCAACCCAAACAAACCCAACTCAAATCAACCCAACCCAACTCAACCCAACCCATGAATCTCATTTGGGCTGATTGAAGTCCTCCTTGGAGACCAGGACTTGTGAACACAAGGCTGCTCCTGTCTGTCCATAAAGGGGCTCCTCGACTCTTCCTGCATCCTGTGGCACATCCCTGCCATGCTGTCCCTGCCCTGTGACACATCCCTGCTATAATGTCACCTGTCCCTGCCCTCACTTTACTCCTGAACTGCGAGCTCTCTGTTGTCTCCTCATCCAGCCCAGCAGAGCTCCATGAACTCCAGCTGGTCTTTGATTACAGGTGACACCCCCTCCTTGTCTCCCCTGCGTGTCCTTCCTGTGACTGAGAAACTTTAGACCCCCAGAAACATTAGAAGGGTAAATCCATCCCAGCTAGACATTGTATGAGTCTACAGTGCCTGCAACATATTTTCTGGCACTTTTAGAAGAAAACAATTTGTATCACTTTTAGGGGCCCTTTGATGTCGCTTCAATGCCTCACATGTATATTTTATGCAGTCTGCGTACTTGGTTGCATTTATTGTGGCCGAGGCAGCACAACACATTTCTCCCACAGCTCCTACCGACCTCTCACAGCATCCCAGGAAACAAATACATTCATTTACTCCGCTTTGGATTTTCCAGCCTGATGCAAATGATTAGTGACCTTTCCCAGTGCATTTGGAGGGTTGATTTCCTCCATCTAGTGAGAATTGTGCCTACTGACCCATTGTCTGATGCGAGACCTCAGATAACCGCAGCCCATCAGCTGGGAAACCAGAGAGAGAAGTATTCTTGTGACAAAGAGGCTGTGCTCTGGCCATCCTTCCCATCCCTTGTGCCCCACCTGTGTGTCACCAGGTGGTTTGTGCTTCCTGTACACTCCCATACACATGGAGACTACTTCCAAGTTGGCACAAACTACATAAAACCCCAATTATTCTCACTAACATGCACTGGTAAAATATATTTTGCTGCCCTCCTAGTAAGATAAACTGTGAGACCAAGACATGTCTCTATGTTCTCACATTCAGAGGAATTAAAAAATATATATTTACACTGATACATGTAATTTGCAAGAAATGCAGTTGTAAACCTGCGTAACAAAGGTTTGTGCATTTCTGCCTTTTATGTTTTAGTTTCTTAATCTAAAGCAGTCATTTGGATTCTGAAGTGTATCTCTCTATTAAGAAAATTATGCAAATTAAATAAAAAAAAGAAAATACTTTTGGATCAGTAAAATCATCTTTATTTAGTCCTATTTTAAAATTATATTCCAATTTCTCCTATTTGATTTCTAAGACTAAGTGATCACAGGTCACTTAGTAATCACTAAGTGAACAGATTGAACTCCTGCTATTAACTCTAAGGTATAAAATAAATGTCACTGTTTAACACAGAAGTATCAGAGAATACTTATTTCATGATGAGATAGAGTGCTGATACTCGTGTTAATCACTTGAGCTCATTAGCAACAGATATGGGAGGATGGACATTGATAAATTGTTGCTATTTTGAAGAGATTTACTGATTATTTTCTCTTGTTGTCTTCAGTAGAATTCCAGGGGTTAAATGTTATGAAGAATGTGAGGAAAACCCACTTTTCAGTTCTTCAGGAAAAGTCTCCTCCTTTTGCGAAAGAGTTGCAATTTATAGCTAAAATTCAGAAAGCTTCAACATGCACAAATTTATGACTGAAGTGCTGAGATTCAGCCATCATTCTCCGAAAGTACTCTTCTTCTTGTGAGCAACGTTGTATTCTCATTTTTATGAGTGGCAGTGATATGTAATAAGGGAAAATTGCAATTGTGTGACTCTTCTGCTGAAAGACAACACACAGTACAGAGTGTTGAGACTGCATGTTGGGCAGACACTCACCAGCAAGTGCTCGTGGATGGTTTTTGTCTCTAAAAGGTGATTTTTGGTGAAAGGACACAAGTGAAACCATTATAAAACAAAATCATGTGTATTAAAGGGCTTATTCAAGGTGTAAACCACTGAAGCTTCATCTCTCTTCAGTAAACAAAATTTTTTTACATAATTTCTTTGTTTAAGTTTTGGAGCAAATGGCTTTTCCATCTGCTACTTTAACCTCTAAACTTCTTCAGAAATTGAAATTATAAAGTTAACTAATATAAGACATTTTGGGAAGCAGGCTGCACAGCAAATAAAGAGAAAAGGGGCAAAAGTGTGAGCAAACATCAGCCCTGCTGTGGCATCTCATAGCAGGTGCAGGCTGCAGCCACTCTTTATCTTCTCAGAAATTAATTTACCTATGCAGGAGTGGAGGAGAGAGGATAAGGGCTGACAAATATCCCAAGAAATCTGACTTACAGGAAATGAAATTGTCATTTTACATTTTTGCTGCTCATTCAGAGAGCAGCAGGATAGGTAAAAGCAAAAAAATAATACTTAGACTCGTTCAAACCAACAGGGTTTCTTTATCTGGAAGAACAAAGGGAACACATTGAGGGGAGCACAGCACCAACTGCTGATTTTGCCAGAAACAGACTTACCTACCACAAAGACCCTGTGGATGAAACCAGGAAAATGCCATGTTGTCGCTCTGCTCCAGGTTTGCCTCCAGTCAGGCTGAGGGGAGTTTGTGTCTCCTTCAGCAAGTCGCAACACAACCGCTTCAAGAAAACCACCTCGTTTTTCAAAAGTTTTATTGTTAAGTTTGAAGACTAGACAAGGTCGTACTGGTTTTACATCGCTCTACATGATTTAAGTATATACAAAACCATTTGGATATCACACAGCTTGAAAGGTTGCGAAGGTCATTTGTGTCCGAGATACTTCTGTACTTACTGACACATCAGAAGCCAGCACTGAATATAATAGTTCACACTTGTTGTATAGCAAAGATACACTCATTTAGTATCCTTAGTCTTCAAAACTGACACTGAAATTTGTGTGCAGCCATTCCAAAAGAGAAAGTCAACCTCAGAACCAGTTTAAGGCAACGGGCCCTCAACGCAGATAAAAAGGAGCCTCGTGCCAGTGCTGTATTTCCCAGGTTATAAACATAGCACATTACCCAGTTGCATAAAGGTGAAGCCTGCCTGCAAATACTTAACTGGTTCAGGGTGAAATTTAATTAGGGGAACACTCGTGGTCTTGTTCAATGTCATTGCTGGCAATTAATACAGAAGTCAAGGATCATTTCCGAGCTTTTCTCTGTCCCCTCCTAAAGGGACATCCCCGGTCCTGCACTCCTGCTTTTGTGGTGCTGGTGGCTTTCACTGGGAGAGAAGAGTGTTAATTTATAACTTGCCCCTTGTGGTAATGGTATTCACCTAGAAAACAAATTAAAATTGAAGGGAAAATTTTAATTCTATCCCCTAATCTGATTCCAATCTGTTTTGTTGAATCCTACGGATTCCACTTAAACCAAGAAGCTACTTCTGACAACAGGAGCAGAATTTGGTGCTGGAAATGCCATTCCAAGAAAGCTTTTTGGTAGCTGAGCAATAATGTCACTGGAAAACCGTCCGGCATGCAGACTGAAATTGTAAGGGCATCACATATAGGTTCTTTTTATAAATTATCATGGAGTATTATCACAGGCATGGAGCTATCCTTGCAGGTTGTGAAGACTGCTGGCAGCTGACAGAGGACATGAGGATGAAAATACTCAACACTAAATTAATTCTAAATTAAAATTACTGTGTTACATTACATGAAAACTCTATATGCAGATGAAGGGATAATAATTAAATTGCTAAACCAACAAATATTAATTCAAAAACAAAACCGATGTCACAAAAGGTGAATAACGCGGAAAAAAAACCCCCAACATTAAGAACACAAACCAAATATTTCAAAAGAACATCAGCACAAGTTTTTAAAGTAGGAAGTCTAATTTTCTGAAATGGCCTTCTGTTTTTTTTGGATACAGTCAGTTAGTGAAATAGCTACATGCTATTCTTCATATCTGTAATAAAATTCAGGATCTCCCATAATAGGAAAAAGTATTTAAACCTCCTAAAGTATTGTGTGTGGGGGTCCTAAAGAGATAAATATTACTAGTTTTTTTCTTATTATTTTTATTTTTTTTTAACCTAAATCTTAAATTGCAAAATACAGGCAGTGGATAATGCAGGGATAGACTTGTCCTCCATTATTCAGATTTTTTTTTTCTCGTCAGAAGTACCACCAAAGTGATTGACTTTCTCTTTAAAATCGCTCCTTTTGCTTGAAGACCCCTCCATATATACATCATTAAGGAATGCTGTTAACACAGTTACAGACAAGACAGTAACAGTCTAGTGGCTTTTGTTATGCAGCACAAAGTAAAAAATAAAGAACAAACTTAGCAGTGTTGCACAGGACCTCAACATTTCTTACACATACTTTTTACCTTTACAGGATTCTTCTTTAGAAGTCTTTAAATGTCTAAGCCTTATAAAATAAATAATTGTATAAATACAGTTTAAGGATTAAGTCATTTTGTAGAGGCAGGGTGTTCTGTTTGCTAAAATGTGACAGTTTAAGTGACACTATCAGAAAACCGCCACCATTATATCCCCAATTCTTGTATGTAAAATTCCTGGCTGCTATTCTAGAGTCTTTCACAGTTCAATGGATAATATATATATTTAGTCTGTGGTGGAGAATGTGTGATTAAATGCAGGATTTTTTTTTCTAAATCCAAACCGTTTTGTTTCCAAGGTAAACTTTGCCCTTTGCAGATTTGGCCTGGGAAGCAGTGCCCAAGTTCGTACTTCAGAGTTTTGGTGAGAATGTAACAGTGACAGAAAGTATAAGGTCAGTGACATTTGCTAAAACATGCAGCTGCATCTCTCTCTCTCTCTCTCTCTCATTCTCTCTCTCATTCTCTCTTTCTCCCCACATCAGCATGTTATGAAATTAAATGGTTGGCAGTAATCCCAACTGCTGTTATTTCAGGTAACAGATAAAATGTCCCCTCACTCCCTGCCCTGGGATCTTTTTTTTTAGGCTGAGGTGCTGCTCTAACGTAGTCACAGAGCACTTTGCTCCAGGGAAACTTGGATTGCTCCTCAAAGGTTGGTTATCTCAATCAGCAGGGGAAACTGAGGCATGGGGGAGAATGTCCTCCCTACTGCTCCATTTTTCCTCCTAAAAACTCCCTGTTAAACTGGGGGTGCTATCATGCTGTCCATGAAGCATTTCTGTAGGCTGGAAGTGTTAGGAAACAGCTTCCTCACAGCCTCCTCCTCCTCCTCCTCGTGGCTCACTGGTGTGCGTCTGAAAAGACATTTTATGAGCAGAGGCTGACAAGGGCCAGGCTTTGGTTCCCCCCTGCGTCACCTCTTGCCTTCTTGGGGGGAAAAGCTGTGACTTTAGGAAGAGCCCAAAGAGAGAGTTTCCTGGCAGTAAGGGAATTGTTCCTCCTGGGTCTCTTTTAGCACCTGGTTCCTCTATCCCACATTTTCCTCCTCACGGAAATTCGGAGTGTTTGTGAAAGCGGTGACTGCGTGGGTAGATCTGTCTAGGGCTGTGTGCTCACCCCTGGGCAAGTCTCCATGAAATGAGATTTCTGATGCAGCATGTGGGTGCCCAAGATGAGACACCACAGGTAGCCTGGTGCCTCACCTCAGCCCCACCGTGAAAGAGCTCAGAAACTTCGCAAATCCATAAACTTTGGCAAAAGTCGTTGAATTCATAATACACTGATTTGGTTACATATGCAAACGGGTGGTATCTTCCCGGGAAAACAACACCAACAGGGTGATACCCAAAGGAAAAGATGGAGGTCATGTCTACAGCATGCAAGGTAGAGAAGGAAAATGGGGCAAGGTAGGAAAACCCTCCAGGTGCTTGGACTCTACTGTCTGGATGAAAGTGGTGAAAGGTAGCTTGTAGCATCACAGGTACCATGTTCTACAGTACCACGGAGCGTCTCCCAAAAAATATATGTCATAAAGTACTGACAAGTGTTTTTGATAGGCACAATTACTGTAATGCAGTCATCCCCAAGTAAACTTATTGCTAAAAGCTGCAGTATCACTTTTTGCAAGTAAGATGACGGTATGATTTACGGAGAACTCATCAGCCCAACGTTCCTGAAGCTGCAAATGAGCTTCATCACGCTATTCCTCTTCCCTTGTAAAAAGGATGCTGCTGTTTTTTTTTTTTTGTTTATTTTCTCTTTTCCCTCAACGCATTTCAACCGGTGGTGAACAAGCCAAAAGGGAAAAAAAACAAACAAACAAAAAACAAACCAAACCTAGGAGGATAATTCCACAGCAGAAGGGGACAACACCAACAGATTTCAAGGGCAAAATCGGATTGGATCATTTTTTTTTTTTAAGAAGGGCAGGCTTAGACCTCCTGGCGAAAGACAGCTAGCGGCCTACCATAAAAATGAGCGAGCACTGGTTCATGGAAAGAAAACCCCACTCAGCATCCTACAGGCTTTTTTTTTTTTGCACGGCTTCTTCTACAGCGGGAGCAGGGCGGGCTCAGTCCTCGGCCGCGCAGCCCAGCAGCTCGGAGCGCAGGGTGATGCGGCCGTACCACGACCAGGGCAGGATGCGCACGTGCCGGGCGTATATCGGCGGCTCGATGACGTTCTTGCGGTGCGTGTCGTTGTCAAAATTCCCCTGGAACACCTGCAGGGAAACAAGCAAGAAGGAAGAGGTTTTATTTTTTTCGGACAAGGTGGAACTCCATCGCCGGCTCCGCCATGAGGGTTGTTGTTTTTTTGTTGTCGTCACGGCAGCGCGCGCGGGTTGAGGTTTGTGTAACAGGCAAAGAGAAGGGTTTGGGATTGGGTTTTGGGAAGGGATTGTTCCCCAAAGGCCCTGGCACAGGGTGCCCAGAGAAGCTGGGCTGCCCCTGGATCACTGGCAGTGTCCAAGGCCAGGTTGGATGGGCTGGGAGCAACCTGGGATAGCGAAAGGTGTCCCTGCCCATGGCAGGGGGTGGAACTGTTGCCTTTCCCTGGTCTTAAAATTAAAACTAAAATATGGTTTATGGGGAAAAGGAGTTTTTTCTTTGGTATTTATTTCAGGATCTTGGGGTACAACACTTCTTCCAGGTGGAATGCCCCAAAAATGCATGCACTCTCACACCGAAATGCACACAATTATAGGCCTTGCAAAATTAACATAATTATCAAAGATCCCCCAATGAGAGGCTGGAGTGAAGCCCTCGTTGTGAGGAACCTTCCCCCTGGCTGGGCCTGTCTGAGGTTCCAAAATGTGTTCTGGAGAGGCCCTTGGTGTCTGGGGCTCCCAGGATGTTTGCTCTCCTGATTTAACGGTGCCGTGGGGCTGAGCTGAGTTATCAGCCTTGGGAAGTCACAGTGTGTGGGCTAAAAGCACTGAGAATACATCAAACTGTATAAAAGAGTGTGTGAGAGGGGTGTAAAAGAAAAAGCAAAAAATCATTCTGGCATCAGAACAATAAGAACTTTGGGGTCCCTTCCAACCCAAACCTGCAATTCCATGAGCCCCTGCCTCTGCTCACACCTTGTGATTTCATGGCATGCCATGACACACTCAGCCCTGGTGCAGGTAGAGCCTTCTAATCAAAGCTTCACCTGCTGTTCTGCCAGGTCCAGGCTCTGAAAGTTACACAAAAATCATTAACATTTAAAAAATTAAATGTCTTTTTAGTTGGCATTTGCACCATTTCAAATTAATCCCAGGAGATCCTGTTACTGTTTCCGAGAAAATAATGTTAATAATTAAAGTTAAGAATTTTTATTGTAGCACTTATGGATGTAGCTGGGGTGCAACTCCATAAGCATCACTCATAAATTTGGTGATTATCAAGGATATTATCTTCTCATGTCAAACAAAAGTCAGCAGATGAATAAAGTGTATCAGGCTGTGATAAAAGTAAAACATCCTAGCACAGTACAGTGCATGTTGTGATCTTATTTCCACCTGTATTGGTTAACACAAAAGTGAGTTATCAAACACCTATCTGCAATAAATCAGTGCCAGATTTTTCCCCTGCCAACCACTATTTAAATTCAAAGGCCACAGCACCAATTTTTGGCGAAATGATCAGATTATCCCCTTGGGTTATTTTCAGTTTCTGTGGGAAATATTCATTCCCTTAAAATGTCAGCCAATTCACTTCTCATTTGTAAAAACTGAACCTGATGGCTTTTCGACTTGAAATGAATGATTGTTGGTTGCACCACGCAGAGAAGAATATGGACCACCTGGAGATGTGCTTATATGACTGAATTAATGCAGAATTACAAGTTTCCTGGGAGTTCTTGGGAAAATATCAGAGTTTGAAGTCCGAGGTGGCTTATCTGACATTTTAGCCCTGACTCTGGTCCCTCTGTGATGTGTTCACAAAGCTTTTTTGGTCTCCATGCTGCACCCCTCTGGATTTTTGGAAGAAGCACTCTCCAGGGCTGCACTTTCAGCACACCAGACAAAAATCTGTGCCCTGCCTAGGTGATGCTCTTTTGCAAGTGATGAATTCCCCTTCTCCTCTGCCATCACACCAACACAGAGGTGGGAGCACGAAAGGAGGTTGGACTTTTGATGGATGGGTAAAGTGGCAGAGAGAATGGCCACAGAAACATCAGTTTTGTGAGTCTAAGGAAAAAAAAATCAAACCCAAATTATTTTCCACAGGGAAAATTGTTTGTTGCCTGAGTGCAGTGTTGATACATAAATCAGCAAAAAATAACAGGCAGTAAATTTATTATTGAAATTACAGTGGCAACTCCCAAAACCCAAAATGCAGCTAGGAAAGCCTAAAAGTGTTTGTTTGTTTGGTTGGTTGGTTGGTTTTTTTGTTTTTGTTTTATTTTATTTTATTTTATTTTTTTATTATTATTTTTTTATTACATGTCTTGCACATGCACGCAAAATACCTGTTGATATTTTTTATCAGGCTAGATGCTGAGTAATGCAGAACTGCAGACAGCTCTTGCTGCAGAACTGCTGGAAAATTATTTTATTTGCTGTTTCATTCTTCCTATGAAAGATGCATTTCAAAGAAAACATTTAGATGAAGGCTTAGAACAAAAAAATGTTGTTTACCAGAAGAATCTTTCTGCCCCAGTGTTCATATCTGCATATAGATTTGCAAAATAAATAAAATTATGAGATCTAAAACCAGCAACAAATACAGCTGAAGGAGGGAGGATGGTGTCATTTACTTACAGCAGGAAAATAAGAATTAAATTTTATTTTTAACCCATGTATGATTTCATTATCACTTGAAGTCTAAGTCATCTGCTTCAGATGTTATTTTACGCAAATAAGAAATACACCTTCCCTCCAAATTCAAGATCTAGTTTCAAGAAATTGACAAAATATGCTAGATCATAAGAAGATTTTAAGGAAATAAATTTACCAGAAAGGGAGGGAAGCTTTTTCGCCACCCAGAAATGTGACCTGCATGAAATATAACATTATAACAGAACTTTATGGTTCTTTTTCTGTGGCCCCACAGCAAATTTCTTATGGGAAGAACCATATTCTTTGCCACTCTTCATTTTCCTTCAGCCTCAATCCACTAATGGAGTCAAGGAAGTTGGAAACAGCAGGGAGGACAAAGGACAAGACATGACTTATCAGTAGAAAAAAAAAAGAAGCTATTTCTGTAGAAAAAAGTAATTTTTCTTTACCTATCTGTTTCTTTATCCCCAAAGAGCCAATGCTAAATTAACCACTTATGCAATTAAAAACCCTTGAAAAGCTGGTGCCTCTCAATGACCACTCCTCATGTTTTTTTCTGAGCAGGTGTTTTTTTAGGATACCTCTGATGACTGCCAGGGTTTATTTTATGATTTGACATCGGAATCAAAACAGAATTCTCTACATAAAAAATAAAAAAATATTAATTCCCAATGATGAAATAACCCTGGAGTGGTTTGTGCTCAGGAAATAAACACCAGAATGCAAATTATCCACGTGCTGGTGCACATCTTCACCTTGAGCTCTGGGTGGATGAAGATCTGCTCCTGCCTCATCCCAAACTGCAAACACGGAGAAAGAAGTTTCTGAGAAAATAATGTTACACACAGTGAGAAGAAGAGTTTGTGGGGTTTTTTTGGGGGGGAGTTGTTAAATGGGTAACAACTCCAGCCAGAAAGGAGGCACTGTAGGTGTCTGTAAAACCACAAGAGGTGTGGGGAGAAGTGAAGGCAGCAATATTCAAATAAATCCATGTAATATTGCAGTGTCCCCACAGCAGGGCTAGGAGGGGACAAGAGCTGACAGCAGGGTCGTCCCCTCCCCCCAAAAAAAAAGAAAAATTAAAAGGCAGATGTGGGAAAGGGCACTGAGGAAAAAAAATAGCAAACCTGCTTTTGCAGTTTTCTGGTCAACTGCTACAGGGTGCTCCTTCCTTTGCACGGAGTTTTGCCCTCCCCAAAACCAGTGGCTGCCACATTACAAGCTGACTTTTAGTTTTGGGTACAAGTAGACCCAAAAAGCTCCTGCTTTTTGATGTTAGGACGTTACAGATTTTACAGTGTCTGTAACTATTTGTGTCAGTCTGCATACTCAAAGGTGCAACCTGCTGGAATATTTACTCAGCAGCTCCAGCAATTTTACACATACAGACCCTCCACACCTCTGTGCAGCTCCTCTGTGGCTCAGTGTCTTGCAGCTGCTGCTAAAAGCCAGAAAATGCACGTTCTTGTACTTCTAAATATGATAACTTAATTCATAATTATTTTAATTAAAATTAATTAAAAATAATTATAATTATTTAATTTATATTATTTTAATATAATAAAATAATTATAATTATTAAAAAAAAAAGTGAAAGCCTGCAAACGAAGTACTGATATTCCCTGCTGAAAAGATTTCTGAAATACAAACAATTTTCATTTATATATGCGTATTTATACATATATATATGCATATATATGTATATATATACATATACACACACACATATGTATATGTATATATACATATACACAGTGTACAGCAAGCAATTTGAATGTCTTGACCTCAAACACTCAGTGAGAGTTTTTCAAAATAAACAAAGCACTTTATGGCATAACCAGAAAATCCAGATGACAACAATATAAGTTGATCAGAATTTTATAAAGAAAACTGTCCTATGTTTTAGGACAGAATAATTTAGGAGAAATACCTGAAGATTAGCAGCTTGGGGAGTGGAATGTTGTCTGCTGTACCTTAACAACATTTTTCACACCAAGCAGAATATCTTAAAAATGTTATTCCATGGAGGAGTTAATCCTGCTCATATTAGGGGAAGAATGTTTTATAAAGGGTATCCAGTCATGGCTCCTGTTTTGGAGCTTGCTTTGGTGCATAACATCTCAATATTCAGGAAAATAACAGTGGCACATGTATGTGGGCATGTGCATTTTTGGAGTGAATAAGAGGAGAAAAAGACATTCTTTCTCTGAATTACTGTTCATAAAGTGCATAAATATCATATCCATGAATAGCTATTACATGGCCTTTATTATTTCTTCAGGGTCAGAATAGATAGGTAGAGGGAGAGAAAACTTTTAAATTTATGAAACATAATCTCACATTCTCATACTATCTTCCCATCTGATCTACGTGTTGATGGTACAAAATGGGACTTTCGTTCACCTTGCACAGTTTATAGCAGGTTCAAAGCCAAAAAGATAAATATTTTGAGGACCAAACCCCCTCCAGAAATGGTGTGGTGTGAGAGAGAGAGAGGTGTGTGCTGAGGGCACCCCTGAAATGAGCATAGCTAGATCTTCATTGGGCACAAAAAATGATAATTTAGCTCAAAGTAGTGGAGGTCACTCATAATTTAAACCTGTGCAGACAAAAAAGTCGCTTAGATTAGAAATTGCAGTTATTGTTACAAGTAATAGTATTCACTAGTAACAATGCAAGTAATATTAATATAAAAAAAACTCATTACTTGTGCCAAGTACGTAGATTATGTGTAGGAATTGAATCTATCAGTGTAAACCAGATATTATAATAATTAAACACCATCAGAAAACCATGAGCAAATCTAACAGAAAGATTTTAAACCACAATATAACTTTTCTTTAAAAAGTTGTTTCCTGTCTTTTCTTATTCTGGCAATAGACTGTACAGTCAGAAACGTAAAAAACTATAAGTAGTTCATCATTTTGTGCACAAACCCAGTGTCCATTTGCACACTGGATATTGTCTACCTGCAGTTAATTGCAGTGTTAATTGCACTGCTTTATGATGGCTGACGGTGGCTGGCAGTGCTGCAGACTGCCAGACTCCTGCAGGCTGCTTTCAAAAGTTCTCATCTCCCTGTAAAGAAAAACATTGTACACTGCAGCTGGCCTTGGGTTACCTACAGCAGCCTGTGCAATTTATAAATCACATGTGGAATGCGATTAAAAAAAAAAAAAAAAAAAAAAAAAAAAAAAGAGAAAGGAAAAGGTCAGATTTGGTTTGGATGTCCTCAGCTTTGGAGGCACAGTGAGCTACTGACCTCTAGTTGAGAAAAACAAGATAGCTATTAGCTCTGGTCCTGTTTCTAAAATATATTTTCTTCCTATGTGCCAGCCTGCAATGTAATTCATTTTGCCTCTTGAAGGCAACAGGCCATGCTTTGATATTTTTCTAGGCAAGTCATTCAAACTATTTAAAATGAATGAGAAAGGCTCCATTTTCTAAATACATCCTTTCTTTCTTTCTTTTTTTTTTTTATTTTACCCCCTGTAACTTTTACCCTGTGCTCACAGGAATTCAGCACAGATGTGAAATGAAATGAGTGGCCATTAAAATAGCAGAAGCCAAGCAGGAGCTGCAGGAGACACTGATCTTAAACAGCTTTTCCACTGGAAATGGTGCAAAAAACTGAACACCCTGTTTCCTTCTCCTCTAAACCACTATTTTGTCAAGCACTGACCCAATTCCCAGGCTGCACACAGTGTGCAGGAGACAATGCTTTATGTATTTGTTCAAATATATATAAATAAAGTACAATCTATTGTATACAAGGCAATGCAAGAGACCAGTCGTTTTCTGCTTGGTAAAGGAACTTCAAAAAATGATGAGGAGGGATAATTCCTGGATAGCCCCAGGAATTCAGTGAGATCTGCTGACATGGTAGGACCCATCCTACAAACAGATCAACAGTGAGATGCTAAGCACCAGATGGGATTAAGTTCTCAGCTCATGCCTAAATGCATGACAAAGTCACAATATTCACCCACAAATCATTATTAACAGCCTACAAACATCTCTGTAATTTTTGTGTCTGTGACTCTAAAAGTATTTTTTTTTTTTATCTTTCATCCTCTCTTCCTTTCCCTGAAATGTTATGGAGCCACCTTCCTCCTAAGGTTTTTGGATGGTTATGCCAGGATCATAGGATGAGTATAGGGCGACTAAATCACCTGCAGGAGAAATAAGAAACCTATGTGTTCTATCCGTCATAGAATAAATCAAGATGTTCAGTTAATAATGAGGGTAAAATATGAATAATTTATGCTTGCTGCTGTTGAGAGTTGTTGGTACCTGCATTTAACCTCCCTTCTGTATCTCCTGAAAACAGATGTAAAATTTCACAGAAGTTTCACTTTGCTGAGAAAACTTGGTTTCTTTCACACTGCCCTTGCATTTAGGAGAAAAACTTGTATCTTACCTTAAGAAAAATAAATTGTAGTGGATCCTGTGCAAAGGTGGTGATATCAGAGAGGACCAATGGTGCTGCTCCTCTCCTGCTCCTCATGGATGAGGCACAGCTCTGCTTTTTCTCCTTGTAATTTTGTTTTTTATTTATATTTCTGTCCCAGCGCACACAGGTCAGGGTTTTTTATGCAGTGGGCAAATCCCATGGGAACACACTGCATCCACACAGCTGGAGTGATGAGGGAGGTCAAAAACGGTTTGGTGTCAAAAAGGGTTTACTGGGTGACACTCCACTCCTCTGGCTGAAGAAATTTATGTATTCTCAGTAATGAAATGGATGATGGAAACTGAGAAGAAATAGGTTGAAGTGCTCCAACAGAAGCAAAATGCAAAAGGAAGATTAAATCAGCTTTTTGTGTCCTCTGAGGACAGGGTGGGTGGATTGCAGCAAGGGGGATAAGCCACCCTTCCACCTTAGAGGATATTTAAACACTGCAGCTGACTGTTTGTGCTGCAGAATTTTCATCACTATCTGTTTCTTTGAACATATTAAATAATAACCTGGTGGAGGGTGGTACAGCCTTGTCCAAGGGGAAGGACAGGTGAATGAATTAAGCCTTAGGTCTGAAATTTCACAGTCTGCACCTACTCCAAGGGGTTCCTCAATCCCATTTTATGCTGAGAAGCCCTCAGAGGGTGTAGGAGGAAGGGATCACAGTGCAGGTCAAAAGGTGCCTGACTAAGTGCTGTCTTGTAGACCCTTTCCAGTCCTACCTCCTATAAAATTTTGCCAAGTTCACTGACTTCTGGAAAGTCAGACTCTGTCATCAGACTCTTAACTTTTCCGGTTGTTTGCGATATGGGGGAAAAAAAAAAATTGAAGATATTTTAGTTTGATGTTTGTGTATCACAGGCTGAGATCTAGACTCAAATCAAGCAAACTTGTTTATTTTGTACAAATTTAGATTCAGAAATCCTAACCTCTAATTTCCAGTGAAGTGCATTTGATCTTATTGTGCTTTTAAGTGGTCTTGACTTGTCAAAGAATTATAATGATAAGCATCTATTTTATTCTCAGGGATGTTAATTAATACGGAGTGCGATGTGTTTAAATGAGACAATGATTAAGAGTTTTCCATTGTTCCTAATGGAATATCTGTGTAGCAATTTAGAGTCTATCTGATGAATAAAGCAAAAACAATTTAACTGCTTTGGCCAGTGGTACAAACAAGCACTGGAACAGTGGAGTAAGTCAGAGTGCATTCCCTTTTAGGTTTGCTGTGAGGTTTTCTTATCACCAAGGACTCTAACCCATGTTCTCCTTCACAATGAAATGAATGCAGTAGTTCCCAGCACAAGTTTGGCTTGGAGAAGACATTTCTTTCACAGCAGAACTTTTCACTTTTAAATTTCATTTTAAATGCCAGGGATTTCAAACAGGATGTGCACGAAGCACTGGGGCCGGAATCTGTCCCTTGAAAGGATTTGTGGCATGCCTGAGAAAGGTGAGTTGTTTGTTCCCAATTTTTTATCTGACAACCAGTTATACCAGACACACCCATAATCATTGCTGTCAGATCCTCCTGAGCCAGGTGGCTAAACTGACTGGTTTTGTTTTCCCTGCCTAAAATCCTCTAGGGATAAAAAAAACCCCAAACCAACATCTCAGTTTGGGTTAGAGCCACAGTGAGCTGACATCTGGGTTTCAGAAGTGGAACTTCCCAGTGTCACCTCTGGGTAGCAGGGCCTGGCAATGCAGACATGGACATGCAGTCGTGCACTCACTAAATCCAGTAATTTAGTTAATTAATTCCCCTAATCAATGGCCTTTAATCAATCATTTAAAATCAGTGCAGTGTGGGAGATGCATTTCTCTAACCCCTCCTCATTAGGTTTCCCTGTACTCCTACAACACATGTCACAATGCACATCAAAAGTTTTCTCACTGCTTGAAAGAAAAGTAATTTAATTGACTTATGTGAAGAATATGTTGGGGTTTTTTTCCCAAATAATTTTTATTTATACTAAGAAATATAAGTAGAAGTCTGAACTTCTATCACCCTGAATACCCAGATATGAGATGCTGTCAGACGCATCAGCCATCTGGTACTTCAATAAATTCAATTTTTGTTTCAATCAGACGTAACCCCACTAAGACATTTAATAAATAATTCACATTTTGTCATCTTGCTTAACATTTCCCTAAGCGATGCATATGCTGTAATATTGTTCTCAACAGATGTTATTATGAAATTCAGATATTTGCAGCATAAAAGTGTTACACAGTTTAAAGGAAATTTATAATGAATAAAGAGAGAAAAGTTAAATGCTTCCAGGTAAATCAATCAGCCAACCTATACTTTCCCTATGCCTCTCATTAAACATTTGCAGAGGAAGTTGTGAAACTTTTTTTTATGTTTTGTGTTCATTTTATAGAGTAATAAAAATAATATTTTCACTGGGTATTTGAAACCCTAGCCATTAATTTCCAGAACAAGTAAATCTGTCCAAAATGGCTGGGTAACAAGGATGTGCTTCACAGGAAATCACTGAAAATGATCCATATGTACCAAAAAAATTCAAACACCACTTTTTTCTGAATATACAAACACACTGCTATTTATATACCTTCTGCTCTAGGGTTAAATGAAGAAATAGTTCTGATTAATGGAGAACAGTAAAGTTTTATGCCTGGTATTTAAGAGCATTAAATCAGGTTCATGGCACTGATAGGTGTGATATTACTGCACTGTGAGTGTCACTGTGTCATTTTATAATATATTTTATTTACCCTGACTCCAAATAATCTTCAGACTTCTGTCAGTGAAGTTACCACAACCAAAATACGGAATTTTTTTTTTTTCTCTTTGCTTTACCTTGTCCTTCTTCTGCTTTTCATCCTGGTATATTTTCCAGTGCTCCCCATCGTTGCTGTAAGCGAGTTTGTAGGACCCCACAAACTGGACGTGGCCAAAATCTTTAGCTCCCTGGGTGATGATCCCAGTGATCTTTGTAGGGATGAGCAGGTCAATCTAAAAGGAACAGTTTAAAATTAAAAAAAAAAAAAACAAACCAAAAAAACCCCATACAAACCACCCCCAAAATAATAAAACAATCAGAGGGGAACATAATTAGAACAGCTTCTGCTTCCACTCTGGTTTTGCAGCACACCAAAGCAAAATGGTGCAGCTCCCACCATGGTTGTCCCACTGTGTGCTGACACCATGGACAGTAGCTTTACTTCTCCAGGTTCTAAATCAATCAATTTCTTTTTATTTTCTGGGTTTTTTTGGTTTTTTTTTTTTTTTTTACTTATTGTTGATAGCAGACAATGGCACAATGTGGAGTAAGCTCATGCCTTTCTCCATTGTGCTGAATGTCATACAAGGCCCCAAAAAAACCTCAGTTAGTCTACCTGGGGAATGATCTGCAGCTGAAAAGTGTTCTCATGTGCTCCTAATAATCACAATACAAGGCTGATTCCCCCAGTGCCTTCACATTTCCTTCCCAGTTCATGAGAACACGCTTTAGTAAGTCTCTTAAAACATTTGCTATCGTGCTTCTTTTCCTCCTGAAATTCCTTCTCACTTTGTGCCTTTCCTACTTTTTCTTACCTCAAAAGCTCAAACTTTCTCATTTCTTGAATTTTTTTTTTTTTGAGTTCTTTATTTTATAATCTTAGTACAATACTTTTAAAAATGCAAGGCAGGAGTCTTAAAGACTAATAAAATCTGAGCTTTCAAGTGGTTTCCACGTGAGTCAGCATGTCTGTGATCAGTTCTTTTTGAACCAGAACCTAACACTGAATGTAATAGATTTGGGCCAGATGTCTTGGATTAAAATGATCAAGAAAGAGAATGCAATAACAAAAGTAAATTGACCTAATAATGTAATTTCAGAGGCAGAATGAAGGAGCTGAACTCCCTATCAAAACTGATATTTTCTTGAAAGTTGAGGGTATAACTGAGGTTCCATTCTGTGGCCTCCAGCAATGTGGCGAGTCAGTAAAAAAGAAAATAAAAAAAGGTAGATTTATTTCAAACAATAAATGGCTGTGAAGCAGTCAGCATTTTTAATATTGTCCGTTAAATCAGGCAAGAGAGGCTAAGAGTAAAAATATTACAGTAAAGTGAGAGGAGTGCTGAACTCCACAAGCAGGTGATTGATATGTTTTTACAGAAAAAAAAAAAAAAGAAAATCAAAAAGAGAATGTGGAGAAATAAAGAATCTATGGCTGATCAAATGCCAAAGATCCAGTGCTGGATTTTTGGGATGCTGAGCAAACTGCTGTTGAATGGAATGTGGGGCTGGGCATAAGAACAGATGTGCTGTGGGACATAAGAAATTAATCAGGAGGAGAGAAACAGAAACAAAGGTGCTTGAGAAGTCAGCTGGTCCAAGACAATGCCTTTGGAAGTTGGACCTTGGGCTCAGGACAAGAGTCCCAGGCCAGGCTGGATGTGGCTGGGAGCACCCTGGGACAGTGGGAGGTGTCCTTGCCCATGGCTGGGGTGGCACTGGAAGGGCTTCAAGGTCCCTTCCAACCCAAACCATTCTGTGACTCTATAAATAACCAAACACAGAAAAGTGTAAGAATACATTTATAAGAGTGGAAGAGGAAAAATTGACTGTTTAGGGCAATCAGACAAAGGGAGCCTGGAGATCCTAACATTGGAGCAAATAGTAGCAAATAGCGAGTAGGAAATCCTCTAAAGAAAAGGAACAACTTAAAATATTCAGTACTGAGATACCAGCAGAGTAAGGGGAAAGTGTCAATGTCTGTAGATAGCCCAAGAAGGTTTGTTTTGCCAGGGTGTGCTAATTTATTTTGCTAATTTATTTATTATTGTGCCAGTAGTGATGCTGGGGCAGCCCAAAATATGAAGGAAGTACTCCTGGGAGGCAAAAACTCTTTCTGTGCTCTCTTTGTTTGATGGAGAGAAAGGAGGACTCAATCAGTGACCAGTCAGAGCAGGAAGATTTGGAAGCTTTCATGGATGGCTTGAAGGGACTTTTCTCTTCAGTAAGGAGTGCAGGGGAGCTGTGCTCCACAGCCTAAGTGGGCCTCTGGGAAACGAGCACTGCTAATTATGAAAAGTCTTTCATGAATTAATAAACACCACCACTTCTCCAGACCTTGCTTCCAAATATTTTGGAGTCTAAATGAAGAGACTGTTTTTCTAAAAAGACTGATCTGGTAAGGAATCACTAATTGGTCCACACTTCCAGGCAGCTTTTGAACTAAACATTTCAGAGTCAACTTTAGATTCTCTTTATAAATAATTTTGACATTAGCATTTTACAAGTGTAACCTCTTTTTAGCGGAGAACGCTTCTTCTACTAAAAGTCAATGTCTCTCCTGTTAACTTGAAAAAATGCCTCCACAAAACCAGTTGTTTATTTTTAAAATGCTGAAAGCGAGCTGAGAGGATTTCACAAATATTTAACATGGCCATGATGCTCGGAGTACTCCTCATTGAAATTCAGGACAGGGAGGGGGAAAAAAAAAAAATTCTCATTAAGATTCAGGGGACTCCAAAGGTATAATCACAATAAATCTTTATTATCACATAGATCCAGTGTTAATAAAAATGTCCTAGTAATGATTGTTTTGTGCTTATAGGACATATCCAGTGGCCTTGCACTCTTGTTCAGAAAATGATGTGGGAAGCTGGAAGGCGATTTGGCATATGCTCAGTTTTTTTCAGGAAGACTTATATGGGACTCTGCAGAATGTGTGTGTGTGTATTTATTTTAAAAAATTGTGGGAAAAGAAGTAATGAATAAATAGGCCATCTTCTAGATCTTGACAATACAGACAAATATTGCTGGAGATGAAGGAAAAGAGTAAAGGATATAGCACCAGCATTTCCATCTCATATTTTAGCATCTTATTTACTTATTTATTCGTAAGCAGACGAAAAGCCTTCAGGCAATAAAGATCATTATTTAAATTAAAGAAATACAGCCTTTACTTTGTAGTCTCATTACCTTCTACCTTGCTTTCTGTTCTTCATATTGAAACTACCTTAGAGCAGAAATGTGAGGAGAATTTACACCACTTTCTAGGTAAAACATCTGCACTAAAGTAGCTTAAATGAAAGTAATAACTTCCCATCAGGACACAGAACAGTTTTATTCAGTTAGTGCAGCTTGCAAGTAACAGGCAATCAAACAAATTACTAGGGAGAGAAGCTGAATTAACACACAACCAGTATGCACCCTTCAAAGCTGAATGTGATTAACAGGATCAGAATGTGGCTCTGGCTTTTTCAGCGCAGCAGAATTTAGGCGGAGGTAGAGGCAATTAGTCTGCAACTGATAGGATCATTAGCTGGTTACAAGAAGAGCCGTGGTCTACAGTTAATGTACATTTCTACAAGCAGCTGATCAAAAGACAGTTTAACATCTTGTGTCTGAAAGAACTCTCTCGGGCTATAACTATTCCCTTTCTCCCTTTTCCCACCTTTGTTTCAGATGTTAAATTCAGTGTGGTTTGGCAGAGAGTTAATTTAGGGGGAAGCACAAGGATAAATGCACCCGAGTAGGAAACACTTTGTCAGGGTGCTTGGACCCCGCTGGCTCCTGGCCCAGCTGTGTTCCTTATTTCAGTGTCCCATGTCCCAAAAAGATGAAACGAGGCTTCTTTCTGCTGTTTAAAGCTTGTTTATTTCTTGTTCTTATCAAAGTTTCAGAGNCTAGAATCTCCATATTGGCTCTATATAATATATATAGCAAAACCTAAAAACTCCAACTCCACACTCTGTGGTACACTAAACAAAAATCTTTTTTTGTGCATACAAGTTCTCCCAAAAGTGAAGAGAACCTCTCCCACAAGTTAAGGTCCCAGACTAAGCTACTTGGAGGAGTTCTGGGGGTAAAACAAACACGCAGAGGAGCAGGAAAAGTTCCCAGGCTTAATTCAACCTGAAGGGAATCCCTGCTCTGCCAGGAGAGTCCATTGTGTGAACTGGAGTGTGAAAAGTGAAGGCTGCCTTTAAAAACAACACGCTCCTCATCAGCCCCGTGGTGCTACAGGAGGAGAAAGCACCCTCAGGACCCGAGCAGTGCCAGGTTCTCTTTTGCAGTGAAGGAAATTGTGAAATGGCTCTCTTGACCTTCAGCTGTTCGTCATTTCGGGAGTATTTGACATGTTCAGTTTAATCCTGTCCTTATATAGACGTTATGTTTCTGTTCCCACTGTAGCTATTCCTAAGATCAGCTTCTGTCATTTCAGACATGTCATTTTTCCCCACAGGTTTTCTTTTATTTCCCTCTAGACTGGTTTTTTTTTTGGTTTTTTTTTTTGGTTTTATTTTTTAAATCACTCATCAGATAACACTGATCAATGCTGGGCAATCCTAATCTACTTGGCAAATGCAAAACCACCAGGAACGAAAAATAAAGAAACTTGGCTGCAACGCTTAGGACAGTAAGAAGGAAGCACTGCCAAGGTGGGGACAGTTCTTATCCTTAAGGGACAGAAAGAAGAAGGCCACCATTGCCTCCAGCTGCTGATTCACCAAAGTGCAGACCTGCCTCTTAAACAAATTATAATAATCTGAGTCTTTACATTATTTTGGGATGCTTGAGATAATGGCTGAAAGTCGTGGTTGGACACCAAACCCCACGAAGAGAGTCCAATGTCCTTTCCAGGCAAATAACCTCTCCTGAGCAGGTTATTTCCTCCTCATTTAAGACCTCACAGCTCCCTTGATTTTTCCCAGGGTAAATTGGTGCCCTCAGAGCTGTTAGCTCTACCCAAGCCTGAGAAAAGGAGGGACAGAATTGCAGCGTCTGCAGCATCAAAAAGGCAGAAATGCATCTCTCCTTATCTTACTGTGTCAGATGAAAGTGCTTTTCACCCTCCTCCAAGCCCAAAATCTGGATGTAAAGGAAAATTAGTGCTGGTGCAGTATGCTTGCTGAAAACATGCAACATCCATGTGTTTCTAACAATATTTCACCCGCAGTTCCTTTTTGTAAAGTGAAACTCAGCATTTCAGGCTTTTTTCCCTATTCAAACCCCAAAAAACCCCAAGCCCCAAACCAACCCAAACCATAATCCATCATGACCAATTGGATCTAAAAAGATTGAAGGGGCAAAACAGCTGAGCAACTATATGTTCTTTGTAGAGAAATCTAATTTTCATCACAGCATCTTATGTAGGAGAGGGGTTTTATTTTTTGGTGTGTAGTCACTTAAATACATATTATTAGAGTAAATATCTACAACCTGAAAAAATGAAAGAAAGTTATGACAGAAAATGAATGGCTCTAGAAGAAGCCATAATAACTTGATAGAAAGATGCATTTTTTTAGCATTTTGATCAATAGTCTGTTATACAGGATTTTTATGCTTTCTAGGTAAAATAAAACGGAAATAAAATAAAATAATTTAAGAAATGTTTTCATTTCATTGGATATGTATTAGCTTTATCAGCTGTCATAAGTTTAAAATTAAACTTCTTCTCAAACCCAGGTAGATATGGGTTGTTTACAAATAAAATAAGTCTGGAATGTCACTCTTTTTCTCCTTCAAAAATGTGGAATTTGTTTTGCTGCCTTCTTTTTCATTTCAGCTTAGACCTTCAACATGATTTTAACACTGTGTCACTACATTTTTAATGCCTGTAGTCCTCTAGGCTAAGATAATAAAT
>VZRF01004609.1:343056-358573 GCA_013396875.1 Vireo altiloquus | reverse complement strand
TCTCTATCTCTATCTCTATCTCTATCTCTATCTCTATCTCTATCTCTATCTAATATCCATTTCTATATCATCTATAGACACACACACACACACAGAGAGGTTTATATACTTACACATATTCAGACATACAAATATTTAAAACTTAGGTAATTTCTGCTTAATCTTTTTCCTTATCTGTGAAGTTGCTCTTGAGGCTCCGTTTGTCTTCTCCTCCAGAATACTCCTTAATTTAGTTTTCCATGAAAATTCTACATTTTTTGTACACTGAGACCAGCCCTTACTGCAGCACTGCGTTCCCCCTTGCCAGGAAGAAATATATAAGAATTTTTATAAATCTCTCTCTCCATAGAGAGGTATAAATGTATTTTCAGCAAATTCAACTGCAATTAGGAGGAAGCAGAAGCAAATTTAGAAAAGAAAAACACTGCTGAATGCGAGCAGGAAAAGTTAATTTCTTGAAGTAGAGGAAATCAAAGATCAGGAGATGCAAGGCAGGTGATATGATGGAAAAATGAAAATAACATTGTGGGGGATGTTGTGGCTGTTGTATCTGAGGCATTTGTTACAAAGAGCTCACACCTATAGCTTGAGAACTTTCATTTAGATGCCAAGGACATATCGGATTATATTAAGTCCCTTAATTTTTTTTTTTTTTTTCCAAAACCATGTGAAATATTAAAAACTTTATTTTTATTTAGTCTGAAGTTGATGTTTCCTTCTGTAGGCTCTGGATGCCACAGCCATGCACTATCAGAAAACAATGAATTTTCATTTAGAAGCTTTAAAATATCTGGAGGCTCTCAGTCTAAACAAGACATGAAATTACACAGGAGGCACAAGCCCATTTCACAATCTAGTATTTTCCAACACTGGGATCAATAACTGAGCCTTGGAGCTTCAGTGTGGTTACCAATTTCTGGAGAACATCCATGAGGACAGTTTTTACCCCATTGAGCTCAAGTGACACCTCACAGGTTCAAACCATTTTGTGATTTATGCAGTTCAATATTACTAGAAAACAACAATCACCCGTCAGTGCGCCTCCATTTCCACAATCTTCTCAGTTATTTTCATTTTTGAGCCACATTTGAAGGTCCTTCAAAGCAAACCTGTGAGCAGCAGGATGCACTGAGTCCTGCACTGCCCCACTGGCAACCAGGAAAGCTTCACTATTCACTGAAAATGGGGGAAATTAAGGACAGGCTCTTCCTGCTGATGGCAGCAACCCTATCAGCTGGCCACATAAGGAATATCCATTTTCTCTGAGAACTTTGTCTCAGCTACATTCTCACAGCTGCATGCAGGTGAGATGTTTATTACACACGTCAGCACTCCCTCAAGTAATTTTTGGGATGTTATAGGGATAGACTCCTTTTATCATTGATTCCTGCACTAGTTTACATGCACTTACCCTTACTTTTCTGAAAATCAACAGAAATATTTCAGGGCAAAATAAGACAAATAAAGTTTTATTGGGCACTGAAAATGCCTTTAACCTGTTGACAAGTTCTCTTGCTACACTTGAGTCGCGTCCTGTGTGTCTTAAATTTGCCCCTGCAGCAGTAGGAAGGGTTCTGCACACAGTCTTTTATTTGTATGTGGTTTCTCAGGCAGCATATCAGAGAACTCAGGCTTATTTCTGCACAGCAGATGAAATGTAATGATCCTGGAGAAATACGGGGCTAACCTTTCTGAGGAGAAGGCGTTGAATTAAAATAAATGAGATGGGACGTGCCAGTATTTTTTATGTACTACTCAATGTAGAGCTCTGCAATACATATTTTTATCTGCACAAACTCCTTCAGGAGCCAAGCCTTTTCTAAACAGAATATCCAATCAATATGAAGCAATAAGATATAAGGTTTTTTTTCCTTCCTAAATGTTGATAGCTTTATCTGTACTAAATTATACCCCTGTTGTTCTGGTGGTATCTCTGCATGCATGCAAACGATTGGTGGCTATGAACAGAGCTGATGTGCTGCCAGACCACCCCAAGAAATTGCAGTTTCACCCACAGAAAATAGCAGAAATCAGAAACCAGCAGCACTGATAAGCTGCAGGTACACCATCCCTGTTTCAGGCTCACTCTTTCCTCCAAGCTGATGCCAGGAACCATGAGACACAAACCTTCTTCTGCCTTTTGCAACCCTGGTGTTAAATTAGTGCAGCTTCCATGGGCTCCTGAGGGGAATAGGTTGTGTCTTACTCTCTCAGTTCCCGGGAGCACCTGGATTAGCCTCGCTTGTCTCTTGTTCCACTGCCTGGAACAGTGCTGGGAGCTGTTGCTGCAGCAGCTACAGCAGCAGTGACAGGCGAAAAATATAAAGGTTAAACTTCCCACAGCTGCTCAGTTCGGAGTATTCTCATCAGGCTGTCTATTTGTTTCCTAATTTGTTTCCAAAACTGTCTTACTGCTGAAAGGTAGCCATGCAGTCGCCTAGCCCACTTCATCCATATTGCAATCTGCTTAGTTATCTAAAAAACTAAACTCTGTGATTTTTTTTTTAATTTTTTTTTTACTCCACTGAAAGGTAAAACCAGTACTTCCTAAAGGAAAGTATGTAAAACCTGCTGTGCATTATTTTTGACTTACTGCTTATAATGTAACTCAGAGCATGCTCACCCCATCCCACAGAGAGCTGATTATTTCAAGCACTCACCTGAATTCAAATTCAGGTTAGAAATGTGTTGACACAGCCAGAGATTAAATACATATAACTGCATTTGATCATTAAAGTGACAACTACAAAGAGAGATCAGTTATCATGTGCTGCAATTGTTTTCCCTGATATTAGATTTACCTGGGTTGGAGCAGAAAGCTTCTCTGGTCTCAAAATTTGTTCCTCTTTTGATGTAAAAATGCTAAATGTATATGGATGCAGAACATCCAGAGTTAGGACAAAAGCCTGCACCTCCAAATGTGGCACCACTGAGGTGGGTGAAACCATGGGAGGCAAGAGGACAGATGGTAAAAACGTGTAAATGCAAACCTTTCTTTGTTTAAAGGGGTGAAACACCCAGAAGGGAATTAAATCAAGATGTCAACAACACAACTCAGGCTGCTGCTGTTTCAAGACAGCACAGTTATCTTATCATGAGTTATTTTTCAAGGTAGGTAGGTTGTATTGGGTATTTTTGCAGTGTGACTGACTTAACTTTTAAGTTAACCCGAGTCTGGCACTGGTGTTACTTTTAATTGGGAAAATGTTTAAAAGATCCTGCCCTTTTATGTCTTGGAAGTGACACGCTTCTATTACAAAATCAATATGCACCTCAGGATACCCTTATCAGCTTGTTAAATCCCACAATTTTGGCGTGGTAGAGAGCAGTGCAAAGGTGTGGATTACAGCTATTGAGCAAAATCTCCCCATGAATTTGAAAAGAAATACAGACGCCATTAGTGACAGCATTACCACCCCTGGGTAATTCTGATTTAATTTTTTATTCTGGCAGTGTGACCAGTGCATGATGGCAATATAACATCCAATCTAAAGTGCTGCTTCAGATCAGGGGGTCTGAGCATCACGTGAGGCTTCAGACAGCTTCTGCAAAAACAAGAACCACAAATTCACCCCTTGTGATGCGGCTAATCAAGAAGGCCTTGCAGTATACTTCTTGTTAAGTGTGCATAAAACTCATCAAAAATAACATGAAAATGCACTGGAGGTGTCGCTATGAAAGGTTAAATATTTTTACAAGTATTTTGGCATTTGTTGAAATACTTAAAAGTTATTTATCTACGTGTATATGTAATTTATAATTTAAATTGTTTGGGCAGCCCAGAGCAGCTGTGGCTGCCCCTGGATCCCTGGCAGTGCCCAAGGCCAGGCTGGACATTGGAGCTGGGAGCAGCCTGGGACAGTGGGAGGTGTCCCTGACATGGCAGGGGTGGGATGGGATGGTCTTGAATATCCCTTCCAACCCAAACCATTCTGGGATCTCCTGAAATGTGTAAAAATGTATATTTGTGAAAATATGTGCTAATCTGGAAACCTGCACAATAATTAGCACGAAATAAATGTGATGAAAAGGTTGAGTTCCAAAGTAGGGTATCTAAACAGGCCTTCAATCATTAACTTCCACCACCCGTGCAATATCCATTGATCTCCTGTACAATTCAAACCACCATGGGGTGGTTTAAAAAAAAACAAAACAAAACAAAACCAAAACCAAAACAAAACAACCAAAAAAAACCAAACCAAAAAAACAACAAAAAAGGAAAAATAAAAACCAGACCTAGAAAAATATCTCTTGCAAGCAACACTTCTTCGGTGATGATGAGGACAGGCAACAGAGATCCACCTGCTTGTTCTTCAATGGGTGGACAATTCTCATTTCCATGCCAGTTTCCTGGTTCTTCTTTTGCTCCCTCTAATGTCCCCTCATAGCAACAGCAGCAGTGCCAAAAATCCAGGGTTTCCTTAGTACTTCTTAGCCTAAATCGTTCATTTCTGTTGCTTCAGAATTCAGCTAACACAAAGCACTTTCACCTCGATCAGAGTGCAAAATCTTTCACCCTCTGCACAAGCAAGAGACTCCTGTGAGTTCTCACAGCAAAAATTGAGGCTCTTGCTGCACTCGGGTTTTAAATCTCTACTTTTTCACCCTGCTAGCAGTTATAGTGGACAGAGCCAATTATAGTTGGTTACTTATTCATCAATGTGCCAAAATCGTGTTTGGATGTTACAGTAAATTAAGCTTTTTGTACATATCTTGCGATCAGCATCTTGTCTGTTCTCCAATTATGTATTTAAACCACGCTGAAAACCACTGTCATTTGTACAAATCAAAGCTGCTGTCAGCACTTTTAAAATCTGATTGACTATTAGTGACTCTCCAAAATTCTTCTGTGATAAAACATTTTCCATCCCTTTACAGAGTAATTTTCAACTCCTTCACGAAGTTGCACTCTGTGCAATTTTACTGCATAGCAGAAAGTATTTTGCCAGGAATGCTTGACACTGGCACACATAGTGGTAATGTAAGGGGTTAGAAATACTGATAATGAAACAAATATTATTAGGTAATAACATCTCATGGCGACCTGCTTCATTGCTATGTAGGTGATTCATTCCATGGTACAGGTATGTCAGCCATAAAAAAAATGGGAAATGCAGGAATCAAAAGAGGAATACATGCACACAGAGGATTTATTAGCTATAAGGAAGGTCCTTGGCAGACACCAGGTTCTTATCACCTTTCTTGTCCACCTGCCAGTGTCTGAGGGAACTTTTCAGCTCGGTGATATGGATGAAAGTAGCAGATCTGCTGAAAGCAATTCCCAAGCACTTCATGTTTTCTGTCCACACAGTTGGGTTGTCCTCACTGCCAGCCCCCAGCCTTTCTCCATCTCCTAAGGGCTGACTGAGGAATGTGTGTGTTAACTTCAGGGGGTGCTGGCACAATGCCATTTGTAGCATTGAAATTGTTGTGGAGGGATATATTTCGGATTATTAACCCAATAATATTTAAAAATATATATATAAAAAAAAGATGGAGCACCAGTGATTTGCTTATATTTGCCTAAAGAGGTTTAGGGAAAGTGCAGACACACCAATGCACAGCAAAGAATCAAATCAACGATATCTTTTTACAGGAAACATCCCATTGTAAACCAGAGCAACAGGAGGTGATTCTGCAGAAATAAACCTCAAAGCCCCATAAAGCTGGAGTGGCATTCATAAATTAGTCTTTTGGCATTATTGCTGAGTGAATGCAGTTATATAAGCTCAGTGGAAGAAACTGTTTTGATTGTCAGTCTACACTTGTGCACAGAAGTCTTGAAAAAAAAGAACAAAAAAACCCAATCCTCCCCAAAATAAAACAAGTAAACAAAAAGAAACACATCCAAAAGGGAAAATATATTCTGTATACATATATATATATATATACTCACACACACACATGCACACACAGAGGCATTTTTCATTCATTTTCAGCTAAGGGAATTCCTTGAGCCTTCACATGCTCTGTCCATTTAGTAATTTCCAGTGGGTTCCTTCCCATAAGTACCAAACGAGATCATTTCCTGTCTCCCCTTGGACTCAAATCTCCTCCTCACGGGCACAAAATCATTTGTCAGATTTTCTCTGGTCAGTCCTGCTGTGTGTAAAACCACCCCTAAAACCTGACTGTTGACATCCTCTGGTTCCTGTTCCACATCCAGGCACTGTCTTATTATTCCCTAACGGGAGTACAGAGAAGAAAAGGAGGCGCAGAAAGCATAAAATTCCTAAATCCTAAGTTTGTAGATCCTATAGGTGGCTACTGGTAAGGACTGTCACTACTGTAGTGAGCTCTTGGTGTGAATACATTTGTATATATTCACACTCTCTTTTGTATAAACCTGTCACCTGCTAGTCTCCTGTGACACCATTTAATGGTTACATTGTGAAAAATGCTTAGTTCTGCATAGCAAACCTGCTTTTCCATGTACTCTTCTCTGACTTTTTTTTGTCGTGGTGCCTACAGAGAACTTAGAAGATTTGGCTCAAATAAAAAATAACCCCAAACCCATAACTGAACATACATTAGCTGGCTGCTTTTACCTCTGCCTCAAGCGGGCATTGCTTATCTTGGATAATGACCTTTCTGTAGGAAAAAAAAACAAAACCCCCTCCACATTTTGTATAATATGTCAGTTAATGGAAGTTCTTGAGCTGTAAAAATTCTCCTAAATAGCTCCTACAACAACGTGGTCCTAAAGCTGGCGTGATGAACCAATTGTTAGAAGGGACAGAACTGCCTGCCTTTTTGTTTTAGTCCCTGTTACACGACAATTAAAATCAGGTGCAGCTCAGTGAGGAGATCTGTGTTTTAACAGCAATGCCTTTTCAGAGCCATTGAGTTTCTTTTCATGCTCTTCCCTTTAATCTGTGAAATAATGCAACGACACAACGCAAAGTGACAGATGATGAAATTGTCCAGAAAGCTCCTCACAGAGTCCCTATTTCAGTTTTAAAGACCACATTGCCTAAATGGCATAAAGTGCCATGCTAAAATGAGATTTAGAGGTCTCTGGAAAACTGGGGAGCAGATTAAATTTGAATAATTAATTTTAATGTTTTCATTTATTTTCTCCTGCATTAAAGTTTAACTTGCTTATATCTTTTATACGCAAGGAATAAAACCTAATTCCCAGGGTTCAGTTCTCATTTCAGCCAAAAATGAAACAGAAAGGCTCGTGCAGTGTGGGAGGACTGCAATGTAAATTGATTAGCCACAATTTCCTCCCTCTGAGTGAGATACCATAATAGATGAGAGATATATATTTTTTTTTAAATCACAGAGATAGATGCTACTGAACATGACAGCACTTATTTACAATTGCTCCATTTACCCCAGAATGCCATTATTCCTCTTGAAATTTAACTTTTCAGAGGGTCAGGAAATTACAATGCTGTGGTCCTTCACTGCCCATTCTCTCTTGCTCTAATAGAAGGTGTCATTATTGTTTCATTAGGACTAAAACCAGATAACTCTTTATGACTTTTTTCCAGTGGAGTGAAATGCGATCAGAAAATTGAAAAAATTAGAGTGGAAAAAGGTGCATCTGCCGAGATAAAAAGTGACTCAGACTCACAAAATTCTCAAAAGACTTCCTTCATTCTCTTGTATTTTGTCTATGATGTATATTTAAAATGGAAAATTATATTAATATTACAAAAAAAAAATCGTGTTGCTCATATTTACAGGGTCATATTCCCTTAGCAACACAAAATTACATATAGTAGGATGGGGAATAAAAAAAATAATGGGAATAATGTTAAGACTCTAATAATAACCCCCAAATAGCTCTTAAATTCTCATAAAACAGAGATTTAATTTTTAATATCAAAAGACTTTCTAGGACTATGAATTATTGCTGTGAACCTTGGAAAACAAGACTTCTAAGCTCCTCTCAACTGAAAAACAACACTTTTGATGTGTTGTGGAAAGCGAAACAAATCCTGCTGTGGTCCTGCCTTTTATATGTGTGTGTAAGTTTGGGAGGGGTAAGTGAAAGAATAAAAGGTTTGGTGAAAAATGGTCAAGAAGTAATAACTAAAGGTGTTTTAAGGCAGCTCTGAGGTTTGTTTGGAGTCAAGTGGTCCTCCCAGTGGAGGCAGATCTGCATGGAAGGCACAGCCAGGCTTGTCTAAGGAGCAGAATGAATCTGTCAATTGTTGTTCTGTGGCCACACAACTCTGTCCCGACAGCCAGGATCCCATCAGCTCCTTTGTGCCTGGCTCACCTTCTCCTGAGGTGTGACCCAACCCTGTAAAGTCCTGCTGAAGTCCTCACCTGTGGCTGAGGTTCACCCCCTCACCCCACTCTCTGTGCAGGAGTGAAGATGAAAGTCACACACAGGGAAAAACCATGGTGCTTTCAGAGATCCTGACTGGGGTGGGTGAGGAACCTCAGGGAGACGTGCTGAAAACAAGGCTTTCTTCACTGAATTCTTGGATGGTTTGGGGTGGAAGGCGCCCCAATGTCCAGCCTGGCCTTGGGCACTGCCAGGGATCCAGGGGCAGCCACAGCTGCTCTGGGCACCCTGTGCCAGGGCCTGCCCACCCTCCCAGGGAACAATCCCTTCCCAATATCCCACCAGCCCTGCCCTCTGGCACTGGGAAGCCATTCCCTGTGTCCTGTCCCTCCAGCCCTTGGCAATTGTCTCTCTCCATCTTTCCCGCGGCTCCTGCAGGCCCTGCAAGGCCCCAGTGAGGTCAGCCCAGAGCTTCTCCTCTCCAGGCTGAGCAATGCCAGCTCTGGCAGCCTTTCCTCCCAGCAGAGCTGCTCCATCCCTCTGCCCATCCTGGTGCCTGCCCTGGCCTGGCTCCAGCAGCTCCAGGTGCTGCCTGTGCTGGGCCCAGGGCTGGACCCAGGTAGGGCCTTCCTAGAGGCACCCATGGTTTGCACATCCAGCTGATCGGTGAGGTTCATAGTCTCAGCATCATCATGTAAGGCAGCTCGTGAGTCTGCTGCCTTAGGATTTAACTTTTCTCTGTTCCCAGCCCTGCAGTGCCCAGTGTAACTCTGCAGCTCCCTGGAGCTCGTTCAGTGCTGTTCTCTCATGCTCACACTGACATAACAAAGCCTCTCCAGCTCGCTCTCCAAGGACACCCAGACCCTCCTGGGCCCAACAACTGCAAACCTTCATCTTGGGGAGAGGGGGGCAAGCTTGGGCAAATTCCATCCTTGCCTGGCTTCTGCTTGGGCAATTGATGCTGATATCAAAGTGGGAAGAACTGGGGAGCTGTCATTGTCCATGTTGGGATGCACTGAGGCAGGAGCCTCTGAAGCCTTCAGAGTGGATCTCTGAAGGCCTTTCAAATAAATCCCTCCTTTATTCCTTTATTTCTGCCTGGTCTCTGTTTCTAGGCAGCCATTTGAGGCATCAAGTCAAAGAAACACCCCCTAAAAGTCTCTTCCTTCTGCTCTTTCATTTCATTAAACTGCATCAGCTGAAGCTGTCTGCTACTGTTCTCAAAAAAAAAAAAAAAAGAATTTTTTTCACCAATTCTTAGGTGCTCCTCCTATTGCTATTGAGGCTATTGAGGATGATCAGGGTTCTGTAGAAAAGCAGAAAACTGAACCCACAATGCTTTTTATCTTGTGTTGTAGAAGCAGTGTTTGAGGTAGTGCAGCCAAAGTACAAATAAGACGAACCAAAGAACATCTCAAAGTCAAGAAAAACAAATTCAGAAAAAGGAACATGCAGGGAGGGTCTGTTCCAATATTTATAAATACCATATCAAGCCTTTGAATTTCTAATGCTGCCAAAGGGAGGTCATTTACCATCTGCAGTGAGGCCTTTAAGTGATATTCTGATAGTTTTCTCCTTAATAATTCTTAGCTGAAAATAGTATTGGTGTGTTGTAACTCTCATTCCCTCCTAACAAAGATGACCCATCAATATGGGTCTAAATATTTTTACTTTTATCATTGGAAAAAAACACATCTGTGTCTTCTTTAAGGAGGTGTTTCCACTAGCTATATATAGACTTTATTTCTAATTGTGAAAATACTTTTCTGCTTAATTATAAAACAAAGGAGGTTGGCTTGAAATAGGATTAATATATCTTGTAGTAAATTAAGCATGAAGCTTCTAAGGAGATCACTCCAGCAACAAAAGCAATTAAGACTTGGTTATGTACAGTACATAATTAAGCAGGAAGTTCTTGTAATCCCAAGGACTAACTTTCAAAGATCGTATTGCTCTAAAATAACCTATTTTCTGGCTTGTTTTAGAGAAAAGTACCAAATGTAAGCATAAGCACTGTCAGCTCAGGTATCTTCTCAGATCTGTCCTAATGCCATAAATGAATTATAACAGTAAAAACATGGCTCCAATCTGAAAAAAAGAAGTCTCTATTTATATCTTTAAGCCTGTTGAGTAGGTGAGCAGAAGCCAAAAAAAAAAAAAAAAGCAGCACGAAAATTTTGATGAAAGCCTGTTTTGATACTTTATATTACAAGTCCCAAGGTGGTCTTGAACAAGACCCAGATAATTGGGGAAATGTTCAGTTGCAGTATTTCTGTGTCTATGGTGATTTTCCTTTTAAATTCTCTCCTGTGCTGGGATTTTTCTTTGATGTCATGTTTTCTGACAGGGAAAGTGCTCATGCTTTAACTTGAGGAGCGAGCAGGATGGGTGTTAGGTATCAGCGTGTAAAGAGGGTCTTGCAGAGCACATTGCTGCAGAGACACACCTGACTTAACACGGGAATCAAAAAACAAACAAAAAACCCCGAATATTCTGCTGGGCTCAACACTTGGCTCTTGACTAGGGTGTTATTAGGGAAAAGTACAGGATGAAACCAGTGAGTAGGTTAAGATTCGGAAGCCGCCAGAGAAATGCTTGGATCTACTTTCTGTGATGCTTTTAACGGTGCTGAGATGTGACTATTTCATTTTCTGCTTGCTGCTAGGTAAATGCCAGCCCGGTTTCAAGCACGTTTCCCCCTCCTCTGAAGAAAGATGCAAGATGGTTTGCTGCCTTCAAATTTAGATCAATTTGAAGTTCCTTTTCCACCGCTGGTTCTTTATATTTGCACCTCAATTTCATTACTTACTTAGCTAAAAAGATACAATCTCTGTTCCTCATTTGACAAGATAGGAATCAATCTGTTTCTGTGTTCTCTACTCTGGAAACAGAATACAGAAAATGAATAGCAGATTTTGAACAAAAATGTTCTGAAGTCAACTATAAACCTTCACTGTGTTTTCAAATCAGCATAAAAGGAATGCAAAATTGAGTCTTACTCGGAGAAGAATAACTTTTCTTGACCCCTGTATATTTTACTCATGAGATCCTGACAGACACAGGAAGAAAATATTAAGTATCTTGCTTAGTATGTGTAGGGCTAATAAAAATATTGCACCCCAGTTAATAAAGCATCAAGTTCTTCGAAAACTGAACTAGACTCAGTTCCACATTATTCTTTCGCCCTCATCATGCTCTGGCTTTTGTCTCATCTGTGTTTACATCAGGCATTTTTTTTCTGCTTAAAGATAGTTGACCTTGACAAGGTCGTTTCAATTCTCTCCATCATCTGTGTTTTCTTGGTCATCCTTTTTTCTTGTCAAGACTCAAAATATTGTAGGGCAACAACTGTGACCAACTCTGCTTGAGTCAGAAGCTAATTCAGGGGTAGCTGCAAAAACAACAAACGCTTTTATTAGGAAAAAGTGGATGCTATTTTGAAACACTGCCGTGGAAGAAGAGGGCACGAGTGAGAAACACATTTGGACAACTTTCCTTTCTCTATTCCTACCTAGACAATTGTGTAGCTATTTCTCTTTCTTTTTTTAAGGGAGGGCAAGGAAAATATGCCTCTGCTACACAGATAGATAGAGAACATTATTTCCAGCCAGTGGAAATGATGGCTTGGTAAAACAGGCAGGAATTTAAAACAATGAGAAACTAACATCTTTCCATTAAAATTTCATGTATTGAGTTTTCAGAAGGCGCTGCTATCCAAGCAACACCCACATTTCCACGGCAAACACACAGCAACAAAAAAAAAAAAAAAAAAGCTTCAGACTCAGATCCTCTGTTCATCAAAATTCACAACAGCCAGGCGGTTTTTGCTTACACTCCCAGATTTTCTGAAGCAAGATCAAAACCTGTTATTGTAATAGGAAATGGGTCATTACTCAATTTAACTTTCATCTGCAGGGGAGTGATACTCACAGAAAAGCTGCGAGTCAGTGAGGGAGCTGGCAGCTCTCTCTTGCCATGCTTTAGAGCTACACAGGATTCCACCATTTGGGGAAACTTCCCAAGTTAATTTTTGCTAGTGATGATGAGTTTGTTAAAGGCAGGCTCCGGAGCACTGATTTAACCCCTTAGTTTTTACTGAAAGCTTAACAGAGAGATCAGGGAATATCTATTTCAGTGAACAGAGCAGGGTGTTGTGAAACACAGCATTTTTCTCCTACAAAATCTTATCCACAGGTAATTTACAAGCTCTTTGTTCCTGTTCATGGCTTGACGGTTTAGGGGTTGCAGTGGTGGGGTTGGATTGATGATTAGTCTGGTTGGTCTTAAAAGTATCTTCCAACCTTGATGATTCTATGATTCTGTGAAGGAGACATCACGCAAATTTTTATCCCAGAATGTAATTATGATGTGCCTGTCTGATGCTTATTTTCTGGACAACTTGCAACTAAAGGGCTCCTGTACCCTTTCTGTCCTTCTAATAATCTCCCTGTGTTTTTCCAGAGTGAAATCAATGATTCTACTGAGGCTTCAGTCTTTGCTACCTGAATGATAGGATGCAGCCTAAATAAAGCATCCAAAAAGCAAAATAAACCAAGATTTTGTGCTGCTTTATTTAATTTCTAGGCTTAAATTCAATTACTACTATAGACATTTCCATAAAAAGAATTTCAGAAGAAAGCTTTGCAAAGTCAAAAGCAATTTAGGAAGGGCAGTGCTGAAATGTGCAATTTAGTAACATTATTAATGTGAATAATGCATTTAATTTGGTATGATTCACGGAAAAAAACTGAGTTAGAGTGTGACCCCTGGAATGGTCATCAAATACTGCTGGAAGATAAGTCTGAGTAGGAAATCAAGGTATAGCTCTTAATACCATTTCTGTAAGATATGTGCTCATCAGCACTGTTAAAAGCAGATTGGCAACACACAGAGAAAAAAAAAAAAGGAATAAAGAATAAAAGGAAAAAAGGAAAAAACATTTTTGTTCATCTTGAGGTGCACACTGTCCCAAAAAGCAAATAGTGACCATGTAGTTGCAAAACTAAGTCTTGGGTTTATGGGCAATTCAATAAATGAATAAAGTGACCTGTCTAACATTCTAGCCTAGGTAATGCAAAGTCACTAAACTCAACAGTGTGCAATTTAGAAGTGGCCATCAGTCTTTTATCTGCTTTTCTCTTTGACTGAATCACCCAGAGCTCTTTGTCCATTACCACCTTATCCTATCACTGTCTGCTTTTTTTTTTTTTGCAGGAAAATTTATCCGTGGCAAGTGCCTGGCAAAGTGTGGGAAAGATCTCTGTTGATAATTTATTCCCAACCTGCCTTGAGTTGCTGCTGCATCCTGTGAGCTACCAGGCTGTGTGAAGAGAGCATCACACCGTGAAGCTCCTCAAAGAGGTAGGCACAGGAACTAGGAGGTGCCAAAGCTCACTGCCCAAATTAAGTCCTTTAAGTAGAAGTGACGGCTGCCGGAAAAGAAATAGGTGATTTTGCCTTGGGAAAGATAAAATGGCCAACGCTGACTGTAAATATGTTTTTGCATCCCAATAAAAAGCTCAGAAAAAGGCCAATCCCTGCACAGCTTTTGTTTTGATGCCTGAAACCTGAGAACTTCAGAATTGTGAGGAATTCTACTAAAAAAAAAAACAAAAACAGCATCAGCTTTGCATCTGGAGAACCAGACCTCACTTTTGTTTCTGTTCCTGTAAAGAACATGGATTCCTTTCGTGGCCTGGTGGTGATGGCTGTGGTTCATTGGAGCTGCAGAGAAATACAGCTCTCTTTATTTCCTCTCTTTATAAAGTGTTGTATTTCAGTTCACAGCTCCTACACAACACCCTGTCCTTCCCAGACCAGCCACGATGCACAGCTTAGCAATCCAACCCTTCCAGAAGTCATGCAATTTCCTCATTATGTTAATTGCCAGATTCGTCTCCAACGAACATTTCATTCTATTCCAATTTTGCATCTTTCAAGCCCTTATTTAATTAAGATGTTGTTAACAATTTTCTGTTTGTTTGTTTGTTTGTTTCCACAGTGTGGGTGGTAAAACAATTAAACTGGAGGCCAAACATAAACCTCTTATTTGGCTGTTTTAACCAATACTGGTATTAATATATGTTTTGCTAATGATACAAATTGTCAAAAGGCATTTAAACAATCCACACACCTTCCTCTGTGAGTTGTTCAACAGATCTCCAGATGAGATCTGTTGAACAGTGTTGAATCACTAAGGTATAGTGATTTCCTATCTAGAAAGATTCTGGAGAATTCATTGCAAATAAACAGATTAATATATTTAAAAAAAAATGGAAAAATACTCAGGTGCAATAACCAACAAGACAAGAAGGAAATACAGCAAGAGAGTAAAAAAATTCCTTATTTTTAAGTGACAGATGAATGTCAGCTTTGAAACAAGCTCAACTAACCAATATGAGACAAAAAATAATGTTCTCTTCCCATATTAAAAAAAGGGGAGTAATAACCTCATGTAGCGTTCCTCGTTCCAAAATTCCTCTTATAATTTAAGCTAATTGTGCAAATTTCTCTGTGGCTGGCAGAGTAAAGGCACATTTCCACTTCTGCAAACTACTCTTCAAAAAAAATAGTAGAAGCTGGGTTTGGCTTAGCTTTTAAACAGCAACTCTTTCATTTGATCACTTGGAAGCTTAAACACAGTAAATAAATGCTAGAAAATGAATATAAGTAGATCTTATGATGGCATGATAGAGATGGGTTTTGAATACATGTAAGAAAAAGAGGATGATTATTTGGAATGCAATTTTGCCCTTGTTTTCAAACAAGAGGCATTTTGATGGGAAAAAGATGGTTATGCATTAAAGTGGAAGAATAATTTGATTGCAGCGCTGAGACAAACACTTTCTAAAGGCGTTGATTTAAAAAAAAAAAACAAATCTCAGTAATATTGTCTAATACTGGAGATTAGTTTGGCAGGAAAACACCCAACCCAAATCTATTACACCACTGGCAATCATCACATTTTTAAAACACGTAGGTATAGCAGTCGCTCTGCCAATCTCCCAGCAGTGTGTTTATCACCAACTGCTTTTACTCTAGGAGTGCTTAGCTGATTCCACAATCAGCAGCTGAAACATTATAACATGGCATTGCTGTTGCCTTCAAAAAACCCAGCACACCACCACCTTTAAGATAAAAATACTGGCAATACTTCTGGTGTGATTGCAAAGTTGGGACCAGCACGACACACAAACGAATTTATGCAAAGGTTGAGTGGGGAGGGACAAGAAATGAAGTGAGATGCCAGAATTTAACTAACAGTAAATTAAA
>VZRF01004609.1:311451-343033 GCA_013396875.1 Vireo altiloquus | reverse complement strand
AAAAAAAAAAAAAAGGGAATTTAAGCTGCTGTCTTGATTTCACAATTTATAACAGCAGGAAATTAGTATAGCCGGCATGGATTTTGAGGAAAATGCTAATTCTTTTGAATGATAGCCTCAGATAGGAAAATGAGATATGAAATGGTGAAAATCTACTTACAAGAGCATTTTCCAAGCATCTGAAACATCAATTGCACTTCTTCTCAATAATCTTTACAGCCTCAATCCCTCATTTTGGGCATAAGGCAGGAAGTTCTCTATCACATCCTTTAATGCTGAATAACTGAAGAAATGGGAAATGGGGTGATCAAATGGAATAAAAATCCTAGATTTTGTCCAGAAGGAGCCTGAGTACTCCAAAAACTTGCAGCATCCTCTTTAAGGGAATGACAAGGGTCATTCCCTCCCTTTGAGGAGGAACATGGGGAATTCAGCCCCAAGTTTATGAGTGAGATAAAAAAGTCCAATTTTGGCGTCCTTGTTTATTTAACTTTCCCTCCATGTAAAAAAAAAAAAAAACAACAAAAACCCACAAATATTTTTTGATCACTAATGGTGGTGTTTGTTGTAAATAAATGTTATTTGTGGAATATGAAGCTTGTAAAGTCTAAATCATAGGAGATTTTCAACAGCTGCAGCATGATTAAGGTGAGTATTCTTTTTGTACCTGAAAATACACAGTCTATGCCTGGAGACACAAACTACATCATACTCCTAAATTATGGATGCAGCAATCCAAAACACTTTTAAACAAAGAGCTTAATTGTTAATGGCTGCATTTTAGAATACATAGAAGATTCAGAGCTATCCTTTTTGAGAGAAATCTGAGTAAAACCGTCCCAGCTCCTGACAGAGAAGAATTTATCTCTAAGGGTCGTCCAAAAGTGCAAGTAGCATTTGATGCATGAGGCAAACATCAGCTCTCAGCAAACATTATCACAGCAGGTGCTCTGAGATGGATGTCAGCATTCCAGCTTTTAAACTGTGGATAGCAGTGGTGTTTAGGCAAGGATACCCCAAAACAGCATTTGGTCAGATCAGATCTGTTCCAGCCATCCACACACCCCAACAATAATCCTAAAAGGCAAACACAGCAGGCTGTTCCCCAGTTCTTCAGGCTTCCCCCATGAAAATTAGAAAACAAAAAGCAAGGAAAGCATGTGGAGAACATACAAAAGGCGTGGAAAATTAACGTGGTAAATACCATACTGGTAAACTAGCTATTTTGGCAGAATCCAGAAATCTGAGCTAAATGTCTGCATTTGAGCCCATTTCAGAGCACCATGGTGGAATGGCTGAGGGAGTAGGGCATCCAGACATGTTTCCTTTCACATCCTTTTCCTTACAAATGTGTTTTGACTAAACCCTGTGAAAGCAGCTGCGTGATGATAAACTTTTCATTCAATGTGTTATGGGGCTTCAATATAACACCCTGTGTCTTAAGGAAAAGAGAAACCACGAAAACCCACAGAGAACTACCAGCAGAGAGAACAAAAATGAACGGATTAATTCAAATGATGGACATGTCTCTGTTACAGAATCATTACCTACACCTGAAGCATGTGAGACCATCTCAGCTCGTGGCCTGAATTCAGAGTAACCAGCCTATAGCAGAAACTAGTGACCATCTCAAGCACTGAAAGAACAAGTTGATTTAACGCCTTTTGGTTTTTAGTTTGGGTGGGTTTTTTTGTTTTTGGTTTTTTTTCCCCAAGCATGAAATGTTAGGATTGTTTCTTGAGGAAGTATCATTATGTGTAATGATTTTCAGGAAAACATAGATTGTTAATATTCATATTAAATGTGAAATTGTTGAACTCAATACGCAGACATATGACAAACTAAATAAAAGGTGAGTATTTCTGCACAACTTTCTTTTTGACCAGACAATAAAAACTATTCCTTATAGGTCAAGGACTTGCAGAGGCTGTGCAAGTGGTCAGATTAAATTTGCAGGTTCAGGTAAATTCGAGGTAGAAAGACTCACTCACAACAGCATGAAACATTTGAGACTATAAGGATTCTTATATTCTCCTTGTCATCTGCAGTTAATTAAAAATCCACTGTCATCCACAGGAGCAAGAACACACAACAGGAAATTTCTGTGGAGCCTCTACACACCCTTGATTTCACTGATGGGGGTAAAATATGGTGCAACTACCTCTTTTTCCTCTGAAAAAACATTTTCATCTGTTTCTCCACGATAAAACACAGCAATAAAATGTTCATCCTTTCCAGAAGTGACAAACTGCAGTTCTAACAAAAAAAAATTTCAGCAGATTCCAGGATCTTCACCTATTCCAAAGTTAAATAGGTAAGGCAGTTTCTCCTCCTTTTTACGGAAAGTGTGTAAACTTGGGAGAAAAAAAGCAGTAATCATATTCCCAACTCGCTTAGCAACTGTAGGCAAAAAGGCTAAAGTGTCATAATTTATACGTGAGGAGCTTGCAGGGGGTTGGTAGCCACGTCTAGTGCTGTTGAGGTTTCCCACTGAGAGCTGCACTGCAAAGTGGCAGCTGACTGAAAACACTGCTATTTTCAACAGTTCCAAAAATGTAAATGTGTCACTGGCTGGGCTTCCACAACGGTGATTTACTGCAATCTCTCACATTAGTGACTCGTATAAATCACTCCTGGGCTGAAAACAACCCCTGCACACATGGGTTTGTTGTGAATTTGGGTGTTGAATCCATCCTGTTGGCTCCTGAGTCCTGTCGGGAGGTAACTTTGGGCAGCCTCAACTAGGCAAAGAAAATTTCTACGCGCGCAGAGCTGAAGGTAAATTTGCTTTTCCAGCGAGCCTTGGGAGGATGGGAGGGAGGAAAATAAACTCATCTCTCTCAACAAATGAGGAGGACCCAGTGAAACAGGTCTGCAACTACTATTTTTGTTCCTTTAACAAAGAACCACTGGGGTTAGCAAAGACATGCCCAGGTGGAGTTTTCTGCTACTGTGACAACAAAGTTGTGAAGATATGCTGGGTTTTCAGAGCTTCATCACTTACATGTGGCAGAGTTAGGATATTTACACTCAGAAAAAGAAGAATATGGATATAAAACCGAACCAGAGAACTCCCTCTCTCTCTGTCTTCTGCATTATCACTTTCCAAACAAAAGAGAAAAAAAAATGGAACCTTGAAGAACACAGAGTTGTCTGGGCTGGGTGGTTTGTTCTCCTCCCCCCTCTCAGGCTCCGTTTAAAGACATAGAAAGGCATAAAATTCACTTTTCTGGGCATGGGCAGACAATATAGGATAAACCATCAAAGGATAAACTCCAAGACAAAAGTCACTCCAAGACATGTCCCCATGCCTGAAACACAAGGAAGCCAAACATCTGGGAAAAATGCACGTGAAACTTTACCTGCAACCACTGTGACTGGTCATTGTGGCCAGAGGTCCAGGCATTAACTTTGCCTTGCTTGTCCAGCCGGGCTTTCCGGGGCTCCCAAGCGAACATGTCCATGTTGAGCGTACGGAAAACGCTGGAGGCAGTGATCTGGAAGTCCTGGATGTGTCCTGATTTCATCCCCAGGGGCTCAGAGCAGCCTGGAACAGGAATGCAAGATCAGTGGCACTGTCTGCTTATCTCTGTTAGGGGTTTGAGTTTTCTGTTATGGCAAAGAAAACCTGCAACGCTTGGAGAAAAAGATTTAATCAAGACTGTTGTTGAAAGAACTCGAAAACAAATAAATGAAAAATAGTCAATTCAAGGCACTTTGTTTCAACAATTGCTTGGGTGAGTCAAAATCAAGATAGAGAATTCAACATATTTTACCCTGGCATAAATTTTTGAAGCGAAACAAAATGAAAAGATGACTTTTGTCTGTGCTTATCTTATTTTTATTTTCCTGTCCTGCAGGAAAATATTGTTTCCCCTGTTCAGCTTAATTTTCCTCATCCTTTTGTGCTACCTCACCTCAAACATGTGTTTACCCACTGAAGAAACACCAGTTTTCCTTAAAGCCACTGCCGAAGTAAAATGTTAAAAAACAGTGAGCTCTTTCACACTCTTGAATTAGATGACAGCTAGGTAAGATCCAGGAAGGCCAAAACCCCACTGAAGGATGGGAAGACCACAGAAAAAAACAATTGTGAAGGAGGGAGAGCAGTAGGAGGATATCACTTAGGAGAAATTGATAGTTAATCGTTTATTTGTTTGTGGACATCCCACACCATTGAGTTATTTTGACTGTAAAAAAGATAGATCTTGGGCTTGTCCCTTTTCTGCTCTCCATGAAAAAAGGATGAAAACAAAAAATGGGTAAGTGGCTCTGTGCTCCTCTGCCTTGCTGTTGTGTGCTGGGAATGCGCAAGGCACATTTGGATGCAGAAGAGAGAAGAAACAATCTGAAAGAGGAGAGACACCCTGCAACAGCAGCATTGAAACAGGACTGGAAACCCAGAAAGCAGATGAGCTGCATGGTTTTAAGATTTAAACAAAAAAAAAAAAATCAGAAAAAGAAAGGCAAATGTCTGGGAGAGAGGAGGCTGATAAGAGGACAGGAAAGGTGGATGTACAGGGTGGGGTGATTGAAAGTGGAGGTAAAGAGAAAGATGGGAAAGATGGAGATGGCAATGTAAAAAAGGAAGCTGTTTTCTCATTTTCTCCTTGTCCTGGCAGTCAGAAACCTGAATATGAGAAGCTTTTGCTTCACAAATCCAGAGAACCTCTCCCCAGCAGCTGCCTTGGCTGCGCTAAATCGCCGATTACAATTTAACACTCGCGTAATTCTCTGAGCGCGCCCAGGACGCAAACGTGGTTTGGCGAGGCATGAACCATCCCCATGAGGGCCCAGAACCTTTGCTCCCTGTCTCCTTGGCACAGGATTTTCTCCAGCTGACACGTCCCTGACACCGAGCTGGTGGCTGTCACACCAGCTGAGCTCGTGGTGGAGCTGCTCCTGCTGGGACCACGACCCTGCCCAGATGGTGGCCCCTGGCTGAGCCACTTAAATCAAAAGTTTTCAACTTGCTTTTTGCCTTATTTGAGCCAGATATCAAAGCTGGTTCTCCTTGCCTTTAAAGCCTTTTTCTCCTCTTTTTTTTTTTTTTTTTTGGGGGGGGGTTTTTTTGAGTTTTTTTTTGGTTTTTTTGTTTGTTTCTCTGTTATTACAAGCAAAGTCCTTTCTGTCAGATTCTGTGTTCTGTTCCTCTCTCAGGAGTAATGCACAGAATAAGGTGGAATTGCTAAAGATTCAATCAGGAAGGTAAGACCACAGGGCCTTTTTGGTGGGGGCTAACAGCAGGAGTAAACATGCATTACCAGGCACACACAATAATATACTAAAACCAGGATCTTTAATGCAGTATCTCCTGTGTTTAAAATTTGAATATGGATATGCTTCATGTTAAATTAAAAAGTCAAAAAAAACTAATGAAAAATCAAGAGAGAATAGAGGTAACTTTTGAAAAAAAATGCCTTTCAGAACAGATTCTTAGTGAACAAATGGAAATTGCACAGCCTTGTCTGTAGAATGGACTAATTCTAAACAACAAAAAAATAATTTTTTTAGGAGTGGGGAGGAGCAATTGATAGTAGAAACAAGAGGGACTAATCTGCTGCTTTAGAGAAGGAAAATAAGAATTTTGTTTATTACTAAATTCTGAAGCATCACTCCAGGATCACAAGGACTGTCAGCAAGGATGTTTCATCCGAGCAATGAGGCTCCTGACACAAAACCATGGCTTGTCAGAGCTGTGATTCACTGCTGGCCCAATCCATCAAAACCAGTCCTGTTTTTTTCTGAGAATTATTATTGATTTATGAAACAACAGCTGTGTCTGCCCTGTGTGCCTGTGCATGCGTGCATGAATTAATGGGATTTTACACTCGCCTGCCTTCCCCACGGCCCCACAGGGGGTGGGAAGACAGTTGTTGGAAGCAACAGGAGGAGAGTGAGAATCTGAAGAGATGAAGGTGATGCCCATGGGTGGCAGGAGGATGTCTCAGTGCTGTGTCACGGAGAGCAGCACCTTCCCAGCTCCTGCCACAGGACCTTGTAGCTGTTTGGATGACTGAGCCATAACCTGTGGCACAAAGGGCAGGGTCATCAAACCAGCACAGAACTTTGTGGTCATACCTCACAGGTGTGTGCTTATTACAATGCTTATGTCTTCCTGAAACATCCCCTCTTCACTTTTAATTTAAAATCTTCTTTAAGTTTGCTTTTCAGTGTGCTTTTGAAAGGGTTTGATTTCCATTCTCGTTTTTACGACCTGTTAAAGTCAGAGATAGCTGATGCAGAGATGGCCACACCCAGTGGAGCATCTCAGGCTGGAATGTTTGAGATGCTTTGGGCATCTCCATCTGTGATAAATTACACCTGACACCTCTGTATTGTTAAATCTAAGTAGGTGTAAGTTTGCAGGGCTTTGGTCTAGCTCAATGAAACAGGACTAGGGAAATAATGAGAAAGAGTGGGGATTAGCACCTGAAAAATGGAAGAATAAACACAAAGTTATTCTCTGTTGACTCTCCAGAAGGCAGACTCTTTTACTCTTCAGTCTGTGCCCTGTACTACATCCCTCATCTGCCTCTTCTTTTGACAAAGCTCAAACTCTCAAAAGAAATATTCGATATCCAATGTGCCAAAGGCAAACCCATGGATCTGCAGGCAAAGGTCTGCATGAATCTTGTCTTGGGCAAACATTTGTGTCGTATTGGCAAAAGCACCATATGTCAATTATTTGAGGACAAAGGTGATTCTGTTTGTATTCATACTGAGATTTTTTGCTTCTAAAAAATGAGAGATTGAAAACTTTTCCTTCATATTCGTGAATCACAGAATGGTTTGGGTTGAGACCTTAAAGATCATCTAGTTTCAAATCTAATTCCAGCCCCACTGCCACAGGCAGGGTCACTTTTCACTCAACCTTGATGCTTGAAGCCCCATCCAACTGGCCTATAAATAATAAATATGGAATTTCTTTCCAGATTACACAGCTCTGAGGACAAACGAGGAAAGGGAAATCTATGTTTGACTACAGGTGTGCTAAAGTCCCCCTGCATGTTGGTTTTGAGTGAATGGTGCCTACAGGAGGCTATTAGTAAAAAGAAATAGCTACCAGGGTGTGGGAAATGCAAAAGGTGAGAAGGCTTTCAGTCTGAGCGAGAAAAAGAGGTTTCAGAAATCAAGCAAAGATTTTAGGACCAGCTGCAGCTGCAAAAGCCAGAAGGTAGAAGAAGATTGTTTAGACAGCAAGGACATTGAACAAGGGTTAGTGTTTCTAGGTTTGGCTCAGACAAGTCTTGAAGCTGCAGAAAACGTGCTTAGCAAGATAGTTGAGTTTTAATCTTAATAATGAAATATTGTGCGTTGTTGTTACAAGGCATACAAGGGAGCATTGATTGTAGCAGGTGTACTTGTGCTTTTCACTGATGAGTTAAAGCAGTTGTCTGTAAACTCTAGAAGCATGCTGTTGGCTAAAAATCTTTTAAGAATGTTCTGTAACAAAGAGATGCTGGGCTGGAGGTCCAGGCGTGAGCCGTGTACCATCTCCTGGGTGACTGAGGCTGATGCCTGAATGAAATAATAAAATGCTCCTGGAACATGTGCCTAGGGCCCTGTCCTGTTTGCAAAACACGCCGACACCAGGGAATAACATACCCCAAGGAGAGCAAAATTACACCCTCAGAAGTTTACTCAGAAAATTACACTCACTCTGAGTGATTTCTGCAGAGGTGCTCACGTTCTGGGGGCTGGCATCCCTCTGGCAACATCTGAGGCACCCCAAACACCAAAAGCTGGCTGGGCTGGAGCACAGGCACCCCCAAACATGGCTGGGTTATAAATGCATACTGTATTGTTGGCTTTTGGCAAATATTAAAATGAATGTCATATATGTAATGCAAGAAAATGAAGTGGTAGAAAAATAGTTCAATTTTAAAAGTAGTGTGATGTCTTAGGATTATATCATATGTAGAATGTTTCTTTATGTAGTAAACTAAGGATAGCAAAGATGAGCAAGGAAATTCCCCAAATTCCTGGATTATCTGGCTGAAGATAACATGGACAGGCCTCAGAGCCTGGAATGAAGAATGGATTGATCAGAAGTGGAACGCAGGACAACCAGATAGGGAGGGACTTGGGACCCAAAGAGATACCAAAAAAGGAATATTTGAATGATGCACAGAAATCTATGAATATGTCTGAGACTCGGGCATTTAACAGAAGAGGTTTGTTAGCTAAGGTGTGCCTCTGGCATCGTGCCAAGCACCAGGCCCTATTAACTCTGTGCTTTATTTCTGTCTCCTATTGTCCCTTTTATTAAACCCCTTATTAAACCTTTTTAAAAATTTACCAGGAGTGAACCTCTTTTTTCACAGCTGCCAGCAGCATTTGGCAGGGGCTGCCTGCGTGGAGGAGGATGCCTGAGAGCACGAGTGAGCTCCGTGAGTAAGCAGCTCTGTTGTGTGAACGCCGATCTGTTGTTAAAAACAACAGCTTGATGCTGCTATTAATAGCGGCTTAATGAATAAAGGCATCCTAATAAACAGTAGCTGTGAGCTGTTTCACCCCTCACGTCAATACTCTGTGAGGGGAAGGGAGTTGAGGATGTGCAACACATGAGTGAGGTAGGAAGGAGGGGCTGTGAAAATTAATGGCCTGGTTTATTGATGGCTGGCTCCACTAGCATTGATCGTGGTTTTCAATAAGATCTGAGTGTGGGTCCTGGTAGCTAAACCTATTTATGAGGCTAAAGCAGATTGCATTGAACATTTCGCTGAAGTTTGTCCCAAGAAACAGTTAGCTTTTGTGATGATCTAATTCTGCGAGTCTGCCTCTGCTCATCACTCATTCTCTTTTCCAGCATCAGGGTGTGTTAGAGAAGACAGACCTCTCAAAGTGCTTTTCCACCCAAGACAGACCACCTGGAATTAAGAGTGAATTAACCTGTGAAATTACCTTTCTTTCAGTAAGGCTGAGATTCTTCTGCTGAGCCTTGGCTGTCCACAGTTTTAAGAAATTATGACCTTGACACTGTTAAGGGACCACTGAAATAAATTCACTGCACTAGCTCTCACAGTTCTTTGAGCAAAACAATTCCTAGTCATTCTGGCAAGGACTTACTCCAAATTGTGGCTCCAGAAGTGGAAGACATTAAAAAAAAAAAAATCTAAAAGACCAAAGCAGCTATACAAGAATTTCTATTTACTTTTAAACCTATCTATATTGGAAAAGGGCTACACTGAGATTAATGCATTAACTCTTCATTTCTGAATCTGGTTTCGATGTCACTGGAGGACTGAGAATTATTTAACTCCAGCTGTTTTGATGTATCACTTGTGAACTGGATGGCCATTGCTTGTAGAGTAATCAGGCAGCTACACAAAAATCACTTTTCAATGAATCAGTGGAATGCTCTTGCCAGTGAAAGGTTTACCTCTTGAAAAAAGGATAAAAAATTTACATGCTTTACTGAATTTGTAAGGGAACACAGTCCTTGCAGAAGGTGGCTAGAGGTCAGGCTTTACATTTAGGAGCCGTAATATGAATCTGAGGAGGGTTTATATTGGCTCCACTTGTTCATTTACATTTTGCTACAAGATGCTTTCCTTGCTTCTGCTAAACCCAGAAAACCAATCCAAACTGAAATCTCAGTTAAAGCAGCCCGACAAAATTGAATCCTATTGGGGTGGTCCTCGACAGCAGGGGAAGCAGTCTCGTCCCTCTGAGGATGCCACAGAGCACAGGAGTGGTGTGACCCACAGCCAGGGGGAATTACCCAAATCAGGGGTGGCAATTGCTGCTGCCATGGCTCCACAGCAGTGCACAGACAGCTCTGGGGCCCAGGAACCATTTTCAGACCTTGGGATAGATTCCCTGCCTTGTAGTCTGCCCAGGGTGGGTGGTACACTGCAAGTCCACGTATCCATCAGTACTGCTAAACAACCTTTCCTAGGTCGACCAGTCGGAGATGATTAAGAACATAAAAAAATTACGAAGCGTTATCAGGTTGATACCACACCATGGTTAATTCTATTGCTGTCCCACTGCAAGTGACCATTGTCATGAGCTCAGCCAGGTGTCATTGGCTTTATAACTCTGATCCTTAAATGGTTACTTAGAAACAAAGACTAGACAGGAATAAAGGAGTAAAGGAGGGATTGATTGGAAAGGCCTTCAGAGGTCACACTCTGGGCTCCAGAGGCTCCTGCCTCAGTGCATCCCAAAATGGACAATGACAGCTCCCGAGTTCTTCCCACTTTGATATCAGCATCAATTGCCCAAGCAGAAGCCAGGCAAGGATGGAATTTGCCCAAGCTTGCCCCCCTGTCCCCAAGATGAAGGTTTGCAGTTGTTGGGCCCAGGAGGGTCTGGGTGTCCTTGGAGAGCGAGCTGGAGAGGCTTTGTTATGTCAGTGTGAGCATGAGAGAACAGCACTGAACGAGCTCCAGGGAACTGCAGAGTTACACTGGGCACTGCAGGAGTGGGGAATATAAAAATTAAAACTTAAGGCATCAACTCGGATGAAAAGATGTGAATGGCTGGATAAACCCAGGCTGTCTGCCCGCGCCTCACGGTGAGGGGAAGAACGAGTGCATGGAGAGGGGAGCAGGGGTGGCTTTGTAATTCCCACCTGAGAGCTCGCAGCCCAGCAGCTCCATCCGGAGGGTGCAGTGCCGCCGGCACACCTGGGGGTACAGCCGCACGTACTGCGCCTTGATGGGCGGCGTGAAGGAGTTGGCGTACGGAGTGTTGTTGTCCACGTTCCCGCGGAACACCTGCGGGGAGCACAAGGTTTGCGCAAAAAAAAGCTGCTGTCAGGAGTTCCATGTCTCCAAAGCATCCTGGCTGTCCCTGCTAGGGTTTTTATTTTTTGCTTCCCCCCGAATTTTGCAGCTGTTTTAGCACCCAACATGAGTTTTTTCCAGCGGAATGTTCTGCCTTTGTGTCACGTGGAGGTGAGTTTGACACCCATGCCCAACCGAGGGTGTCTGTCTTGTCGCTCCCAGAAATGAAGCTCCTCACACAACTAAATTGTGCCTCCTTTTCTTGATTTAATGTATAAAATAGTCCCAGGTCAATCTAGCCTGCAATTGTTGGCACTGATTGACGTTTATTTTTTCCCCCGCAATTGTTGGCGCTGATTGATGTTTATTTTTTCCCCCCTCTGGTTCTAGGAGCTGATCCTTCTGCCACTGAAGTGCACTGTAACCCTCCCATCCATTGCAGGGGGGGACAAATTAAACCCAAAAGCATTCTTCTGTTCACCCCTCGCTCTAACCAGACACCCTTGTACTATTTCCCCCCTCATTAAGCTCCTCCTCACACAGCATTTCAATTCCCTAATAGAGAAATTACATCTAATGCTGCAAAGTGCCTTAGTTCTACACAAACTTACGCAGTAAAGGGTTTTGGTTTGGTTTGGTGTTTTATTTTTTTTCTGCTTTGTGTGCACAGCTCCATCAAAAATAAGTGATAACTGTAAACACACACACACACCCAGCTGGATGATACTGTTTGTGCAGCACAGAGATTAACACTGATGAATGGGCTCTGTGTTTCCAAGGGTTAACTGGCTAATCTGCCAGTGTAATACAACTAAATTGAAAACACAGTAATGAGTAATTACTGGTAAACTAATTAATATGAAAATCAGTTAAGTGTAATAAACAGGATTATTCTAGCTTGGGGAAATAGTATTTATGCAACCATCAATTAAAGTATAAGAAATTCTTAGCAGAGAGAAAATGCAAATTTGTTGTTCTTTATTTTTTTTTTTTCGGAGAAAAATAATAACAGTGAAACCTATATCATACTGCCAGGCAATTAGGCTTAAATAGCAGAGACATCTCATACTTCTGAAGGCAGCTAAACCACAAGATGTATTCATATACAGATGACTTAATCTTACCATGACTTAATCTTACCATGTCTTCCTTTGTGCCTTTTACTTTGTACATTGTCCATGACTTCCCATCATTACTGTATGCAATTTTATAAGATTTTACATATTCTGGACTTCCAATCCTCTTGGCACCTTGAGTTATAACCCCAGTGACACGCATCTTCTTCTGCAGGTTTATCTGAAATAACAGCACACTGTTAGTCTGAGGGGCAAAATCCTTGATTCCCTTGATTCCCTTGATTCCCTTGATTCCCTGTATGTTTTTTTATTAAATGAGAAGAAAGAGCATAGTTGTAGCATTTAAATGACTGCCTTTACACTTTCATTAATTCCCTTGATCTTTCATGGATTTCATGTATAAATGTGTAAAAGGAATGAAAAAAAAAATTGAAAAAAATGCCTGAACTATGCTTATTTCCTATATGCGTGCACATATATATACATATATTATGGATATTCAGAATATTACTGGGCTATTGCTTAATTTTGGCAATTAAGTATTACTTAATTGCAAAATAGTGTTGCAAATAATGTTACTCCTAAATATTTCCTGCCTTAGAGGGAAATGAAAGAGGTTGATAATTTCTCAAAGGCTAAATCTTCTATCCCGTTAGAAGCCAATTTCCAATACCATACAAAAGATCCTAACTTATCATCAAGTAAAACTTCTAAGTGAAGCTAAACCTACATGGAAGTTCTGAGGGCAAAGAAAGAAGGCTTCTTCTCGACTCTCACTGAACACTCATCTATCTGAAGATCAAGGCTGAAATGCTAATCCTAAAGCAGTCAATAGCAAAATATCAATCAGAGGATATGAATATTCCCCCCGAGCTCGTCTGAGCTGAACACAACACCTCAAAGTACAAAATGAAGATGTCCAGAGTGAACAAATCCAGCGTTTCTCCAGCAGCTTTAGTTCTGCCTCCTTACTCACCTGTGGCATGGGTGAGCCAGCTGTGCTCCCTGACAACTCAGAGTGTGATATTCAAACCCCATGATGCCAGAATGATTTTTTCTTTTTCTTTTATACCCTCTCACACACACTTTTATACAGTTTGATGTGTTCTCAGTGCTTTTAGCCCACACACTGTGACTTCCCAAGGCTGATAACTCAGCTCAGCCCCACGGCACCGTTAAACCAGGAGAGCAAACATCCTGGGAGCCCCAGACACCAAGGGCCTCTCCAGAACACATTTTGGAACCTCAGACAGGCCCAGCCAGGGGGAAGGTTCCTCACAACGAGGGCTTCACTCCAGCCTCTCACTGGGGGATCTTTGATAATTATGTTAATTTTGCAAGGCCTATAATTGTGTGCATTTTCAGTGTGCATTCCACCTGGACCAAGTGCTGCACCCAAGGATCTTGAAATAAATACCAAGAAAAAAACCCCTTTTCCCCATAAACCATGTTTTGGTTTCAATTTTAAGACCAGAGAAAGGCAACAGAAACAGTGCTGGCACTGTCAGAGTCATCCCTGTGGCAGCTGCACTCCCACCTTCTCAGCTGAAATCTGTGACTTCTGCATCAGATGAAGCTCAGCAAAGAGCTGTGAGAGCTGCGTGGAGGTTGCAGGTGGATGTGCAGAGCACATTCTGGTGGAAATTCCAGAGGGCAAGCCCCTGGGACAGGGTAACTAACACATTACACTGCATCAACACTTGTCTCCTCCTTTATCTCTGCTCCCCAGGGGCTGGAGCTGGCCCAGTGCAGCCCCCAGCATTTGGGAAAGCAGCCCCAGCAAGGGGTTTGGGAGGGCTCAGAGGCAGATCTGCTGTCCAAACACCATAATTGCTTTATTCTTTACAGCGTGGCCTGGAGACTTTCTCCCCCTTGGTGATAAAATCCAACCTCTGTGAAGGATGTAAGATGATGAGACTTCAGTGCTTCAAGATTGCTCTGTGTGCACAATAGGAAACCTCTGGTTTCCTTTCTCCAAAATGTAGAATTATATGGTTTCTTCTGGTTTGGTTTTTTGGTTTTCCTTTTTGTTTTGTTTGGGTGTTTTTTGTTGTGGGTTTTTTTTTGTTTTTTTTTTTTTTTTTTTGGGGTTTTTTTTTTTTTTTTTTTGGGGTTTTTTTTTTTTTTTTTTTGGTTTGGTTTTGTTTTTGATTTTTGGGGTGTTTTTTGTGGGTTGTTTTGGTTTTGGTTTTGTTGTTTTGATTTTGTTTTTTTGGTTTTATTTCTTTTTGATTTGGTTTGGTTTGGTTTAAGTTTGGTTTGGTTTGGTTTGGTTTGGTTTGGTTTGGTTTGGTTTGGTTTGGTTTGGTTTGGTTTGGTTTGGTTTGGTTTGGTTTGGTTTGGTTTTTTTTGGAGTGAGCTATTTCTCTCCTACTTTTCTGGAATAGTTGCCTTTTTCTAAAGTTCTTTTACCATACTTCTCCCTATAAGAAATTAGAAAACACTCACAGATTAACCATGTGTGTTTTTGAGGTTTAGATCCGTAGAGAGAGGAGAAGCTTCCTGTAGAAACACTAGATTTTTTACAGAATCTTTCCCAATTATACCAGGAAAGCTCATGGACATTGGCAATTCCAGTGGGGAGAATGGAGTCACAACAGGAACTCAGACAGGTATAAATTAGAAGAGATGCCTTTTTGTAGCCTTGGGAAACTTCTTTTCCCTAATTCCTGATCCTCCAGAGGGGAAAACAAAACAAAATAAATATGTTATATTTGTAAGAGGACAGCTCCAGAGACTGCTATTACTCCCATAACCACATTAAAAATGTAGTTAACATGGAATAGTATCCAGTTAAAGATTTTTGCAAGTCTCTTATGCGTATTTCATCCTCTGTGTGGAGTTTCAGAATATTAATTAACAGGCAAGTAAACTGATTTTCCATGTATTTACAAAATTGCTAATAATGAGGTGAATACCATCTGCAAAACCAAATTAGAAAGCACAGTGAAACAGAAACCAGACATTGATTATTTGCTGACTGGTATCATCTTCACATTTCACTGCATGGAAAAAAGGAACATATAACGCAACACCAAATAATTTTTGTTTGATCCAGTGATGCATTTAACTAATATTTTTTCAGCTTAATTACTAATTTTCTTTTTCCGGGTAATAGTCTTGGGGAGGATTTATTTTGGATGTGAATTTATGGGGATTTTTCTTCCCTGTTTACTCACAAAGAATAATTTCTAACGAAGCCATGGCTTTAACCACTGGATGTCCTACTCCTCTTTGCAGAATCTTTCCTTTTGGAGGCTTCTTGATTGGTATCCATCCTTTGGTTCACAAGCTAAGCTTTATTTTTAAGCATATTGAACTTGATACAACACAAGAAACAAAACCAGGCTGCCTTGTTTTCCAAGGTCTACATATCCTGTCAAGGTTTGCAGAAAAATCCCAATGAAGTGAGAAAAGAAATGCCTTCAAATGCCCATGGCTTGCTTATATAGAAATCCCCCCTGGGCTAATGTCACACTTTTCAGTGAATATGGATACACCAGGAATTAATTTTCCCTTTGTATCTTTGGGTTCATTTATGTGTTTTCAATTTTTTGAGTTAGACCTTAGGAAAAATTGAAAATATTTCAACTTTAGCAATGGCTATAATGAAGCAGGTGCTGAAATCTTTTTTACTTAATATGCTTCAATAGGAAGCTGTGAAGAAACGTGAACTGCATCTTTTTGCACTGAAAACTTTTTATAAATGTGTTTTTCTGTGGGCAGTTGTGAGGGAAAACACCTCAGGAAACTCTGCTTTTTGGATTCAGATCTGGTCAGAAAGCTATACATTTTAATTACATGGGTGAGCATGTTTTAAAACAAAGAGGTGAAAGTCACCAGGATAGGAACAAAAGAATAACATATCTTTGTTAAAAAAGGCAATGGATTCGATCCCTTATCACTACCTAGATGAACTGGAAAAAATCAAGGGTGAAAGAAGATCAATAGTGTTTTGAGGGATTTACCCCAGTAATTTAAGTAATAAAGCAAGGTAAAGGCCTTATAAGATGAAGATACTGGCATAGACATTTGAGAAAGCTACTTTCAGAAAGCAAAAGAGAAAGAAAGAAGGAAAGACAGAAAGTAAGAAGGAGCAAAAGAAAGAAAGAAAGAAAGAAGAAAAAGAAGAAAAAGAAAGAAAGAAAGAAAGAGAGAAAGAGAGAAAGAGAGAAAGAGAGAAAGAAAAAGAAAGAAAGAAAGAAAGAAAGAAAGAAAGAAAGAAAGAAAGAAAGAAAGAAAGAAAGAAAGAAAGAAAGAAAGAAAGAAAGAAAGAAAGAAAGAAAGAAAAGAAAGGAAGGAAAGAGGGAAAGAAAGAACAAACTTAGGACTTTTTACCACTTTAACATTTATCATTTAAATTTATTTTAAGAGCAATGGCTTCAGACTTGACACTCGATCTCTGCTCTAGGACCTGCCTTCAGCACCAGCTCAGAGGGGTCTCCTGCATCCAGGAGCTTCCATGGGACTTGACTCACCCATCACATGCCAGGGATTTGGCTGCAATCTGAGAACACTCAGCGCCCTACAACCTTAGGGGCATGAAGAATTTTATGAAACTCTGTGTAAGGTTCTGTTTGACACCTGAAGGTCATGGAATCTGCTCAGATGGGCTTTGCATGTCAATGAGGAGGATTTCTGGGGCTAGGCTGAGTGGTGAACACTGAGTTACTCTGGTAAATCTGCGTGTAAACGAAGCCAGTATTTGAATATCAATGTATTTAAATCTGACTCTACAAGAACTGGATTATGCCAGCATACAAGGTGGATGGTGCAAAGTCACTCTGATGCTATTGAGGAAAAGACAAAGTACAGGCATGGAGTCAGCTCAGTTTCTGTGAGTTAAGGGGCTGGGACAAGAAACACCACCTCAGATCCTGTGTTGGGTACAGAATTGCACGTTGAATTCATCCGTGCAGCCAAAACAAATCAAATAAAATCACTTGAGGCAGGTACTCTCTAGAGCAGTGTATGCTCGAGAGCTGGGGAATAAAATCAACTCTTTTAGTTGCAGAAGTCCCTGAAGTTTCTTCTAATCTTGCTCCTTTTAACCACCAGAGTCCTGCCACCTCCCTGATTACACAGACCTCTTTGATGATCACAGCAGGTTACAGAGTCATGGCCTTTCTGCACAGGAGAGGGAAAAAAGCAACCATTGTGCTGTGTTTGCTGCTCTCTGCACTGATCCTGCTGGAGTAATTCCCTGTTAAACAGTTTTCACTAATGCTTTTGGCTCCAGTGACTCACTCGAATCTGTTTGGGGATGCTAAATAATTCAGTTGTCTACACTGACGGACATGCACCCAATCTGGATTTCACTGAAAAAAATCCATATTGGAAAGGAAATAAACCAGAAAGACTTTTTCTCTGAGAGAAAGTGGCAATATGAACAAGGTAATTTCATGTGTTCCTGTTGATTGTAGAGTGCTCCATTTTCAGAGGTAATTCAGGACCAGCCCTGCAAAATCTGTGTGGTGTGTGTGCAGCTCTACTGTGAGCTCCTGTAGGAGCTTTTTTCCATGAACAAATCCAAAGGGCTCCACAAACCAAAGGCCACAAGCAACTCCTCAGCATGGTTTGCAAACCTCAAAACCACACGAAAAAAAGGAAGATTAAATTCAGAATCGTAAAGTGTGAATGCAACAGAACAGCAGGGACTGGGGACAGCTCCAGTGGAAAGTGTTCATCTTCCCCCTACAATTTGTCATCAAATGTTAGTATATTCAGGTTGCAGAAGCTATATATTTGACAAAAAAGATTAAAAAACACCCAGCTGCATCTGTCTTATCTATGTTGTTCCAGGCAGGAGAGGAGAAAAGGGATGAGAAGACAGAGTGACTTTAGGAAGACCCCTCTGTGATGCTCCTGGATGGAATCCATAACCATATTCCCCTAATTTGTTATCTCACTGTTAGCAATAACACCACTAGCATTTCCTACAGAACAGCCTTGTCTGAAGTGTTCCTCCAGAGCAAGCTTTCCAGAAATGCTCAAATTAAAGCCTTGGGTCTTTTAGACCTTAAATGTAGTTTTAGTTTCAAAAACAGGAATGCATTTTATGGAGAACAGTGGTGTTTACCTGTTTCAGTTATGAGATGGAATAGCATTGTCATAAATAATTCTTCATCTTTTCTAGCACAAAGTAAATATATCTTTGCTGCTACTCACCATTACTCACACAAGAATGGGGTTGAATAAGAGATCAAGGTTATACTGGCATTAAAAGATTTATTACAGCAACCCTTCCCTGCTGATCTCATCAGGTTTTGAAGGATTGAAATTTAATATTTTTTGTCTCTTTTCTTTTCCTTTTTTTTTTTTTTAAAGTCATAATTCTGACAAAGCTAGATAGAAAGAACCCAGAGAAACGTTTTCTGATGAAAAATAGGGACACTTGCCAATGGAAATGCTTTTCATAAACCCGGGAAAGGAAAACATGCATTCCTGTTTTTGAAACTAAAACTACATTTAAGGTCTAAAAGACCCAAGGCTTTAATTTGAACATTTCTGGAGGAACACTTCAGACAAGGCTGTTCTGTAGGAAATGCTAGTGGTGTTATTGCTAACAGTGAGATAACAAATTAGGGGAATATGGTTATGGATTCCATCCAGGAGCATCACAGAGGGGTCTTCCTAAAGTCACTCTGTCTTCTCATCCCTTTTCTCCTCTCCTGCCTGGAACAACGTAGATAAGACAGATGCAGCTGGGTGTTTTTTAATCTTTTTTGTCAAATATATAGCTTCTGCAACCTGAATATACTAACATTTGATGACAAATTGTAGGGGGAAGATGAACACTTTCCACTGGAGCTGTCCCCAGTCCCTGCTGTTCTGTTGCACTCACATTTTACGATTCTGAACTTAATCTTCCTTTTTCCTGTGGTTTTGAGGTTTGCAAACCATGCTGAGGAGTTGCTTGTGGCCTTTGTTTTGTGGAGCCCTTTGGAGTGATGGCATGAATTGTTATCATGTAACAGGATAGGGGGACAAACGCTTGCTACAAGTTGGTTTGAAAATAATAATTCCTGGTGTGACTGTGGGGTTGTGCCTTGAGGACAGATCAATTGGACACTCAGCTTATTCCTGATCCCAGAACGTTTTCTTTCACTCATGTGGATGCAGGTCCAGCAAAGCATCTTCATGGCTTTGCTGTTAAATCCTCTGCAGGTTCATCCTCCTGCTGTTTCCAGCCCATCTCGCCTCAGGGTAACAACAAACAGCTCTCAGGTCTTCCCCTCTACTCACCTGCATCTCAGCCAACCCACTAAAACCAGCTCATCACCTTTGCCATCCTCCATAAGACTTATTCCTGTCCACGCCTCAAATTAGCCGTGCAGAATCAGAGATGCTAATTGGACCACTAACTTAATTTGCCTCTCTGTGAAGAGATCAGAATACAGGTTAGACCCTACTTGCACGGAAAACGTAAATACAAGGATTGTTTGGCCCGTGTGATGCTAATGTGGAGGAACATATGTTGTGAGAATTATCAAAAAGCACCTACTTCATTTGGCTTTTGTTGAGAATTTTCAATTTATGCCTCAGAGAGTTTACATAATTAGACAGACTAAAAACTTGCTTAGTCTGTTCCTTCTTATTATTAAGTCATTATTTTAGTCCCAAAGGTAATTGTTATGAATGCCATTAACTGGATTATATGAATTATTCAAATGCTGGCATGTTTAGACTGTCATCTCAAGAAGGGACCCATAATCATCTCACATTGTTCAGCCCTGAAAAATATCTTATTTGCAAAGTATTGATCAAATGAGTATTAACTATCTGAATCTGAAGGTTGCCTAAGAAACACCAAGGTCATTAGTTTCTTCATACACTTTGAACTTGTGAAAACTCTTCCTGGCTTTGGAATGCTAATGGCTCTTGGAAAGAACTTCCCCCACAGTGTCTAGAAGACATCCTTAAGATTCAGCCTAAGAATATGTAAATAAAATTGTCGGTGAAAATATCTGTATGCATTTCCCTTTGTAAAATGGCTTTGATCAACAGCTCGTAGATCTAGAGGATAGGATGTCACACTCAGGTCACAAACACGTACTTTTCTTTTCATCCTACATGAAAACAGTCTTCCTTAGGGAAAAGAAGGGAATTCAAAAAGGTGCAATATTAAAATCACCATGAAAATACACTCAGGGGAAAATTTTTAGTTGTGGAATAACTTCAGATATTGAGAGGTACCTTCTCTCATGTACCTTCCATCTGTTTTTATGGCACTTTGGCAGATGCACTCTGGTAAAAACTCCGAAGACAAATATGACTTTTTCTCGAGCCACAAATGGAAAAATTCCCCATTCTGACTTCAGTGGCCTTTGTCTAGCTCCTGTGCATGTTCCTCGACCAAGAAATCATGTAATTATAGAATCACTAAGGTTAGAAAAGACATCCAGTGTATTGATTAAAGAAGTGTTAATTATCTGAAATCTGGGAACCCACAGGAGATCCAACTTCCCCGTCTGTGACATCCTATTGCACATTCCCAGCTCATTCCAAAACTGTGGGATTTTCAGCTTCTTAGTCCCTGAATAAACTTCTCTAGTGATAGTAGCACTCTCACATGGTGCACAAATATCCATTAAAATATGGATATTTACTCCCTTTTTTCACAGTCAAGTGTAATCCTAACCAATCTTTGAGGATAACCTGTTAGTTGCTGAGACACTGATGACAAGGGGAGAGAGGCTGAGGTTTGAGATGGACACAAGGGCAGTGAAGAGGTGAAGCACACAGGGGTTTGTGACTGCTGAAATGACTACTCCACTCAAATGATTTCTTGGCCCACAGACTCTGTTACAGGACAGGGAAGACTGGCTTGGATTGTTAAAATCTCCTGAGCCGTAAGAAATCGGCTGTTTGTTGAATCATGATAACCACAATAATGAAATATTTTTTATTGTCTTTTAAAATTAGGACTCAAAAGCCAAAAAAAGAAAGAAGTTAAATATAGAAACGTTAAAAGTTATGCTTCAGTGAGATTTCCTCTGTAGGTTTTTTCTCAAAATACTCTTTCCTTCTACAAAAAACTTTGCAGGCAAAAGATTAAGTCAAAACCATTAAACATTGCTTGGTTTTGTGATAGACAATCTTTGTAAAGTCTCATGGAGAGAGTCATGGCTTGAAAAATGTCTTTTTATCTTAACCACTCATGGAAGAGGAAGGTTCTGAGAGTGGAAGAGTAAAATATGCTCCTATTTTTCTGCTCACAGAATTCGCGTGTGGCTCAAGTCAGAAGGTCTTCAAGGTGACAAACACACGCCATGTTTTCCAGGGGAGGTCAAGGAGGGAGAGTTTACTTCAGCCCCGGTTGTCTGTGGCATCATCATGGTGCTGGTGACCTCCTGTGCTCCCAACATCCTGGACTGCTCTGGGGCCATCGACACAGAGGTGAGATGAACTTGGATTGAGAAGTGGGTGAGCAGAAGGTCCAGAGGGTTGTGATCAGTGTCACAGGGTCCAGCTGGAGACGTGCCACTGGTGGTGTCCCCCTGATGCCTTAGGTTTGAACTTTTCTCTGTTCCCAGCCCTGCAGTGCCCAGTGTAACTCTGCAGTTCCCTGGAGCTCGTTCAGTGCTGTTCTCTCATGCTCACACTGACATAACAAAGCCTCTCCAGCTCGCTCTCCAAGGACACCCAGACCCTCCTGGGCCCAACAACTGCAAACCTTCATCTTGGGGAGAGAAAGGGGGGCAAGCTTGGGNTTATTCCTGCCTAGTCTCTGTTTCTAGGCAGCCATTTAAGGCATCACCCCAAGGTTCAACGCTGGGCCAAACCTTGTTTAATTTATCAGGGATTGGATGAGGGGTCAGAGCAGCTCGCTGGTCACTGAGGGGTCCTTGGCAATTCACTGACCACACATGGCTGGGGTGAGAGGCTCAGATGCCCCAGGGTTGGGAAGGCCTTCAGAAGGACCTTGACAGGTTGGAGAGGTGAGCATAGAAGAAATGTCTGAAACTTAATAAGGGAAATGCAGGTTGTGCACCCGGGCAGGAACAACTCCAGGCACCAGCNAGCCATTTAAGGCATCACCCCAAGGTTCAACGCTGGGCCAAACCTTGTTTAATTTATCAGGGATTGGATGAGGGGTCAGAGCAGCTCGCTGGTCACTGAGGGGTCCTTGGCAATTCACTGACCACACATGGCTGGGGTGAGAGGCTCAGATGCCCCAGGGTTGGGAAGGCCTTCAGAAGGACCTTGACAGGTTGGAGAGGTGAGCATAGAAGAAATGTCTGAAACTTAATAAGGGAAATGCAGGTTGTGCACCCGGGCAGGAACAACTCCAGGCACCAGCACAGGATGGGGGTGACCTGCTGGAACAGCTCTGTGGGGAAGGACCTGAGGGTCCTGGTGGGCAATGAGCTGTTCCTGTCCAGCAGAGCGTCCTGGGGTGCAAGGAAGGTCAGTGGGATTCTGGGGACATTGGGAAGATCACTGGCAGCAGGTCAGGGGGTGATCCTGCCCCTATACTCAGTCCTACGAGGGCACATCTGGAGTGCAGTGTCCAAGTCCTCAGGGCAGGAGGGACATGGAGCTCCTGGAGCAGGGCCAGTGGAGGGGAACAAAGATGATTTAGGGCCTGAAGCATCTCGGTACCCAGGAAAGGCTGAGGGAACTGGGTCTGCTCAGCCTGGGGAGGAGCCCCAGCTGAGAGGGGCCCTCAGGCCTGGCTGTCCCTGAGTGTCCCTGGCTATCCCTAGATGTCTCTGGCTGTCCCTGTGTGTCCCTGGGTATCTATGGCTGTCCCTGCGTGTCCCTGGCTGTCCCTGGCTGTCCCTGGATGTCTCTGGGTGTCCCCTGGGTGTCACTCTGTGCCCCTGGGTGTCCCTGGCTGCAGGGAGGGTCAGAGCAGGGCCCAGGCTCTGCTCTGGGGGCCCAGCAATGGCAGAAGAGCAAAGGGCAGGGACTGATCCCAGCAATTCCCCTGCACAGGAGGCACAACTTCTGCCCTGGGCAGTGCTCAGCCCTGAGCAGAGACTGGAGAGGGTATGGAGCCTCTTCCTTGGGGATATTCCAGAGATCTCTGGACAAAATCTCGTGTATTCTGGGATGGCCCTGCTGGAGCAGGGAGGTGGGAGCAGGTGAGCCCTTCCAAGGTGACCCATCCAGGAACTGTGTACCTGTATATGCCTTTGTAGCACACCAGAAAAATCTTAATGTACTGGCATGTAATCTTCCTTTTCCTTGATCTCTGTTTCCTGAACCTCAGCTGTATTGAGATAACTTGAAACAACACTTTTCTAGAAGTCAGGCCTAGCAGGACAGTAACTATGAGTGAGGATGATTGGCTTTGCCAATTTTTAAGCGAGTGGTTAGAAGGCAGAAATGACTCATTTGCCTATCACACATCGGCCTGGCATCATCTCACGGATTTGGATGCTGTCTTCCCCGTGAGGTAATTACATATGACTACATCATTCCATTATGAACCACAGCACAGGTACTGAGGCACCTTTTCCTTCCTGATGCAGGGAGCCACGTGGACATGCATTTTTTCCTTTTGGTGTCACCACCTTCTAAGGTTTGATCGCTTTTAATATCGGAGTGGCAAATGGGAATTTAAAAAAAAAAAAAAAAAACAAAAAAAAACAGAAACAAAGCAACAACTCAGTTGAAATGGATGGTGTTGCAGATGCAGGGAATGAAAGTGCTTAAGGGTCCTGTTGCCTCAGTCTTTCGGCCGCATTAGGAGGAGTAATTAAGGGAAGCCGGCAGAGCACGTGATGGATGGTGCTCATAACAGCATCAAGTTTCAGTTGCCATGGGGATGCTAACTCCGAGCTGACTGCTTTTGTGTCTCCAGAACCTCAGCCCAAAGTTGTTTGGATGCCTCTATGCGTGGGCATGCAGGGGAGGAAAGCAGGAGGTGTGATACGAGATGGATACCCAGAAATGGGGCACCAGGGAGCCTGTGCATGATTACACCAAGAAATAGCCTCCCAGTCCCTTCTCTTCCTGCTCTACTTTGGGTACATAAATTACGTTTCTGGCCTGTAAGCTAAATGCATGGATGCTGAGGGAGGCCTGAGGAGAACAGGCACCGGAATTGGGTTCACTGGAGTCAGTGAATTTATGGCAGGCTTTGGCTGGCAGGCAATCTCTTCTAATTCCCACGGATCAAAGGTCCTGTGTGGCATTGTTTTAATTCAACTCCACTTTTCCTTATTAGTTTCTGTTCTCCACAGCCAAGGGCTTTCAGGTACTTACTGCCACTCATCAATGTCCTCCAAGGAAATCCTTCTGTGATATTAAGCCAAATTTTGAAGTATCGACCAAAGAAAAAAAAAAAAGGGGGGGCAGAACTTTAACAACTTTTTAGCATTCCACTTAGCAGGTTAAATCTTCCTGTATGGTGCACATCACCTTATGGCATGACTCCAGGACTGTACTTCATAAAGTCCACCTGACAGTGAGACGAGAGCTACATTAAGTGACATTAAACATTTAAGCTGCGGTCGCAGGTATTTTTGGAAGCCTGTACACCAGAGCTCATGAGTGAGGAAATGAACTCTGACAAAATGAATGGTTTCACAGATGGCAGTTTGCTTGGAGCCCTCACCAGCAGATGTTTGAGTGAATGTTCTGCAAGGCCTCTGTGTATTTTGGGTTTTATCATTTCATTAGCAAATAGCTATCACCTGGTGTATACTTGCTCTTTGGAAGCTCTTGATGAGGAAGCTGTTAATTTTTTTTTTCCTTGCCTTTTTTTGAGGAAAATACAATACACACTATGGTTTTCTGCTTGAGGATGAGAATGATGGAGTTTAAGGGTTTTCTTACAAGTAACTTTTGTTGTGTCATAGTTGTTATGATTAGGTTTGTGAGTTTCATAGCCACAGATTTAATTATGCCATGGGACAGCAAGTCCCAAAAATGTGAGGCTGAGCACCAGAGGTGGGATTGAAACCAAAAACACTTGTGTAAAAACCAAATTAAGCCTCAATCAAAATACGAATTCTACCTAACAACAACAATATTCCAATACAGTCAGACTTCTTTCTTTTTTTAAAGCATTCTCAGTAATGACCAAAAAAACCAAAAAAGACTAAATAAATTAATTCTAAATAAGACAGAGGTCAGGGAAATATTTTGCCCTGAATCTACTGGCATAGATCCCCTTCCATCCCAGGTCATCTTTTTAGTAACAATATCTCCAGCAAAACTCTTTACTCATAATTTCAAGAAATATAGTGAAGAAATTTTCTTAAAGTTGTGCAATGTTATTGGAAAAGCAAAATTAAAAACACAAAAAATGTCATTTACAACAGACACACTGAGACAGTAAATAAACTAAATGTAATTTATTTTGGACTGGAGTACTAATATACTCAAATTGTCAATTAGAAGTTGGGCACATTTTCCGTCAAACTGCTTTATTTCAGTTTAGAGTGTTTCATCTGAACTTGAGCACATTATTTCAGAGAAGCCATTTGGGGAATAAATTTGAAAATGATAGAATTATAGTTCTCTTTCCATGTATTCTAAGTAAGAATTGCAGCTTTTCCATCTTGAAATTATGATTCGGCTTTCAAAAATTGACGCTCAAAACCAAAAAAAACATACGAAATAAAGATGGAAAGGGATGAAGTTTTTGAAGAGGAAGAAACCCCAAATTAAATATTTTGGATCATCTTCTATGCAATAAAAACCATTTAAAAAAAAACCTAACTACTCAGCCTGAACCAAATTTACTTGGTTGATTTTGGAACTTGATTGGAAAAGACCTTTAAGATCACTGAGTCCAACCTATGACCCAACACCTCCTCATCAACTAAACCATGGCACTGAGGGCCACCTCCAGTCTTTTTTTTAACATATCCAGGGAGGGTGACTCCACCACCTCCTTGGGCAGACAATTCCAGCACTCAATCACTCTTTCCGTGAAGGATTTTTTTCTAACATCTAAAGTAAACTTCCCCTGGTGCAGCAGTTTGTGTTTGGGATTAGCTGCCCTTATGATTTTGGATGGATAACAGAAACAATAATCCTGCCCATGGCCATATCTATTCTGATTCATACTTCCTTAAAAAGAATAAACAATAAATGAATTGAAAAATACAGAGGCAAGAAATGAGCAGGGGTGAAGTGAAATCAGAATAAAACAAACCAAAATATTTTAAAGCCATAAATGCAAAAGGACATAAGGGAAAGAGACTCTGCTCTTTTAAAACAATAAAAAAGAGGTGACAAAAAAGACTCATTGCTGGAACAGGCAAAGTGAGAGTTTTGGTTATACTTCAGGACCAATTAATGAAAAATAGATGTATGGGGTTTTTTTTGTCCTCGTGTTTGCAAACTATAGAGGTTAATATCAGTAATAAAGTGGTTAGCAGTACGCAGGTGCTTTTTTATCACAGCCAACCTGTGAGGAGAAACAGAGGTCAGGAGAACTTTAAAAGGCAGATATGACTTACCCAGGCTTTAATTTGCTTCCAAAAACATGGTCAGTGACCCTTTAAATCACAAGCCAATTACAAGCATTGTAGTGCCATTACTAATTACATGCTGAGAGTGTAAATTTAAAATGGCAATTTCAATTTTCAGTTCATTGGGAGAATGCAGGAAAATGAAATTGCATACTAATTAGTTCATGTGTATCAGACACCTGAAAGATTAGAGGAAAAAAAACTTCTGCACTCATTACAAGTGAGTTATAAGCAGGGCACTCAAACCTTTTGTTTTTTTTGCCAGGCTGCATATAAATAAAGAAATTAAATGACAAAGAAAATTGATAATGATGGAACAAGGCAAAAAAAAGCTACAGGCCTGTACATAATCACACTTTGAGGGACTTTGCCCACTATACATGACTTCCTTTAGAATTTCTCTGGCATTAAAGGCTACAGGAGGGGAACTGGTGATCGCTTCAGGTTCACCGCGCTAAATGTTAATTTACATGTCCTAAAAATGGATTTTCCGGCTTTGTCACTTCCTGCTTAATCTCTGCCAAGCATTCACACCGTTTTTCAGTGCCTCCCTCTAGACCAGAAGGTGCTTCGTCAGCCAGAAGCTGGTTCCATGTGCAGACTGCTGCCAGCGGGGTCTGAGGAGAAGCTGATGATGCCACAGAGTCAAAACTTGAGCAGAAGGTTTGAGATCTTCTCTCCCACAAGACCAAAGGGAGGTAGACAGAAATATAGCCCAAATCTGACTCTTTGTACCCCTCCACAAACGTTTATGAAGTGTCCCCCTGGCCATTACAGGACCTGTGCAATAATTAAGAGGTGGGATTTCTGCTTCTCCTCTCAGCAGAAAATGTTCACCCAGAAGAGAGTTGGATGGTGTTGGTTTCCTAAAGCTTTTTCCGTGGTTGAAGAACAAGGCAATGCTCTGATGTAAAGGACTACTGTGCATAACATGTGAGTCTGTGGATGTCTCTACCTTGCCAGATCTAAAAAGAGTTTCTGCAGAACACTAAAAAGCACTTTTTCCCTGAAAGTATCATCTCCCTAAAAAGTTTTAGATTTCCTCGTCCCAGGTCTTTTAAAGAAACAGAGATGCAAAGAAAGAAATTCTGTCAAGACTTCTGTTCTGAAATTATGAAGAATACTTTTAATTTTGCCCTGAACTGAAGAGGAAAGAAAATGTATTTGGCAAGTTTTTTGAAAATGCTAGACCAAAGTTTATTTTGCAAGAAAAGTGAGAAGAAAAAGAAGGGAAGGCTTATAACATAGTAATTGTATGGCCTAAGCATCTCAAAAGTCCTCACACCCCATCGCTGTCGAAATTACAGAATAATCTGTATGGGGTTGAAATTGCCTCCAAAACTCAAAAAAAACCCCAACATATTCTTCAGACCTGACTCCATGGGCTGGGACTTTAGACACATTTTCTCCACTAGCACAACATTCCCTGCAGGTAAGAGCAAAGGGAAGATTTCCTAGGGAGCAAAGTCCAAGGGAGCCTGACTGCTGCCCCCACAGTGCCAAGAACAAATGTGGAATCATCAGACCATTGGATATCCACATCCAGCTCATCTCCCAGAAATGACATGTCCAGGGGGGCCAGCACTAAATGATTTTGAAATCTTTCTCCAGCTCATTTAATAAAGCCCACACTCTAACACAGCCCGAAAGCTACTGTAATGTTGAATTTCATTATCCATTAAAGTTACATTAGCTTCCTACTCGCATGGAAATAATTCCGCTCAGGTTCCTCTGCGTGATCCTTTCCAGTTCTTTTCGATGTATAAATTTTACAGACTCCCTAACCCCTCTGATCTTTATGGACGACAACTGACTTACAACACATTGAAGGGCCTTTGTGTTTTCACTCTGCAATAAATAACAAGCAGTTACACCAGCTTTCGTTTCTCAGAGCTGACAAAATCCAGCACTCCCTCTGCACCAGTTCCAGAAAACTTCATCAAACAGTGCTTTGAGTCTGCTCTCCACACAAGAAAAACGAGCAGGTAATGTGTAATGCTTCCTCCCCACCCCCACAGGATATTTGGGAACCTCTCAGGAAAATCTCAAATGGCAGTCACAGCAAAACCATTGAATATGAACAAATATGAATGCCATGTACACCAAGGCAGCATCAAGAAGAGAGTGTCTGAGGGCATTGTGGACTGCTCAACTTAGTGCTGGCAGATAAAATGCTCAGACACCACGTTTTGCTAAATCCTGCAGTGGCTCCACTGGAAGGGAAGCTTCCTCCTCACAGGTTGCCCCTGCTGATCAGTGCAGGAGGTTTTTCCTGTAGCTAACTCACTCACCTTTATTAACCAACAGCTGAAATTGCCAAAGCTTTGCCCAGTTCCTACACCACGAAAAGGAACGCTGTCCAAGCAAAGAGCTGCAGCAAACACAGGATGGTCATTACCTTGACTGAAACACTGCTGCAGGACTTCATACTCACTGCTCCGTGGCTTTTACTGAAGATTTGCTGAGCAGAGAAATTCAGTTCACAGCAAGTTCACAGCCATCTGAATCACTCTAACAATAACATCCTCAAGAAGGATGAGAGCACCTGCATTTTCAGACCCATGGATGCAGTTGAACTAACAGCTGTTTCAACCTTAATTAAAACAGTTCTGGTTACCTCCAGTGATTACCTCCACCTGTGTGCCCAGAGCAGCTCAACAAAGAGGACCAGCTCTTCCAGCAGGCACTGGCACAGCAAAAACCACCCTAAAATCACTTTTAGCACGTGTCAAGATATCTCCACGGAGAGATTTTGCTGTGCTGTGCTTCAAAGGTCCCACCAAATGCAACATATGTGGGACACAGCTTCTTGGAAAGGAGCCTAAATCTGCTTCCATGTGCAATGGCACACATGCACACGTGGGGTTTTTTTTTAATTAAAAAAAGGCTTGAGCATTTGTAAAGACAAGATTATCACTGTTTTGCAACTAAATAGTCCCTTTTAGCCTCGGCTATGTCTCTGACAGCGAATGAGAATCTGGCTGTTCGTTAACCACTTGTCTTCATCAGTTTCTTAAGTGACACTGGCAATTGAATCAAGGGTATTTTTTTTCCTCCTCATCTCCATCTGTTACCTGAATCCATGGCCATCTGTCATTTTCTGCAGCAGTCCAGGCATTCACAAGACCCTTCTTATTAAGTCGTGCATAGTAGGGGTACCACTTCTGGAGTCCGAAAAGAGCTCGGTGAGTGGACGATGCAGTAATTTGTTGGTTTGACACAATCCCTCCCTCTATCCCTAGTGGGCCAGAGCATCCTGCAAATGGAGAAAAAAAAAAGAATTCAACTGAAATGATCAACTGCTCTGAGCTCCAAGTGGCTGTAATTACAGCAGCATACAAATAGATTCAAAATGTCATGCCAAACAGAGTCTGGAAGAAGTTTAAAGTACTTGACTATATCATCTTTTTGTAGAAATTAAAAAAAAAAAAGAAAAAACGTTGCTTGCAAATAATTATTCTCATTTAAAAATTAATGAAGTGGATTAAACTTTCCATTTCTTTTAGTTTGTTCTAGCTGAAGACTTGTGAGTTTGGACACCATGAAAGAAAACAATCCTCAGATCCAAATATTGAAATGATTGTTAAAAGTAAACTTAAAATTCCGTATTACCACAAAGTTTCATATTGTTTCTCTTGCCTCAAAGTTCAGCATTCAGCCAATGCACTACAAATTGTTATTACAATTCTATTTAAAAATATGAAAATAGACATAAATTATCATTCAGTTACATTAAAAATATTTAAAGGTTAATGCATTTAATCAGCAAGGCACAAATTATTGTATTTAACTGAAATGCTCTGTTTATGTTCATAATTTTATGTATGGTATTCATGGTTCATTTATTCACCAGAAATACTTGTAGATGTAATCTTTTTTTAAAATCAAGATATTTCTGCATACATTGTTTTTTGAAGCCACTCCATTTGGGCACAGCAACAAAAAGCATTCAGCTATTGTGAGCAATCCAAAGGGAGAAAATGATGAAAATTCATTATATACAAACAATTGGCAGTCTATCAACAATTCAACACCCCCAGCCGAGTATGTGAGATTTTTCCTTTCCTCAGTTCTGATGCAGGATCTAAAGAGAAGGTAATCACAGGAATTACTCTGGCAGCCAGCATTACTCTGCTGCCCAAAAGATCTTCTGCTTTGTGGGTCAGCTGCACTTTGGCAATTTTGAACACCACAGGACAGATGTTTACTTACATTTCAGGTTTTCTCGGAAAACCTGGCAGCGCTTCACCTCAAGCAGTACCCAAAAAATGAACCCTGAAATTGTACCTTGGCGAAATCCTTACACCACGGGGGGAAGAAAGTCACAAGTAATTCAACTCCTCATTAATTTAAAGGCACAGAGAGGAAAAAGTGACCAGTGCAATTTGCCCCTGTCAGCCAGGAGACAGCGCAGGGAGTCACCGGTAGCACAGTCTCCAGGTGTGGGGTGTCACTGACGATGGAGACAAATCCAAATGGAATTGAAGCTTTAAGTTGGTTGTGGAGGGAGGGTGATGGACAAGCACATTGTTTTGTGCTGTGAAAAGGTGAAGCAAAGCTCCCATGCAGGCAGAGTTCAGGGAGTGTTCCTTCTTAAACACAAAAACCTGGCCCAAACTTGCAGGAGATGCTCATACAAAATCCCAGCCCCACTCAAATTAACGACTGTTTTGTGCCACATAATGACTTCACACAGGTTTTTAGCACAAAGCTGGGCTAGAACCAAAACTCCTCAGGGTACCTCTCTTTATCAGCAACCAATAAAAGCTTTGCCTTCAGCACTTGACCAATAACTGCACAAAACACAACAAAATGTGGCTCTCTCCTGTTGCTGTGCCAGGCACCAAACAGCACCAGAAGAAAACAAACTTTTTGGCACCAGGCCATGTCCCTGAAACAGGGGATTTTCTTCTTCTTTCGAAGTCCCATACCAGATAAAAAAGAGATGGACTTGCAGTTTTCAGTTTTTCTTGTTGTTTATTCAAGTTCTTATCTCAAATTCAGAGAGCAGCTCTGCACCTGGGCTCTGCCCTCTAAATTTCCAGGAGCAAGACCTCCAAAATGAGAACACAGAGCTGTTTTAAAGACTTTTCACCCAATTAACTGTTAAAACTTGCTATATTTATAATTTTGTACCAAAACCCATCACCTATTTTTAACACGTTTCCCCTACCTCAAATCTATTCTACCAATGTCTTTGTACCACCATCACAGCAGAAAATGGAGTAAAAGAAGAAGAAGAAGAACTCTGAACACCACCCAAAAACCTCCATCTTGCTTCCCTTTTACTTCCATACTACAAAACCCAAAACTACAGATTTTCACCCTGTGGTAA
>VZRF01004609.1:284478-301254 GCA_013396875.1 Vireo altiloquus | reverse complement strand
CTTTGCATGTGCAGACCACATGTGTGAGCTCACACCACGACAGACTGAAGAGGAGATAAAATCTGAAGTTATTTGAAGCCCTGGTTTGGCTTTGTCCATTGAGTTTGACTCCAGTGCTGCTTGCACAGAGCACACACAGTCGTGTGAAGGTCAATCATCTATCCCAGCTCGTTATCCCATTAATTGTTTCATGGCTGGTCTTCAGTGGTTCAGCAGCTCAGCAGTGCAGCTGGAGGTTGCACAGACCCAGCAGGTATATTCCTAAACACTCCTTTTTCTAACTGTATTTGCCTCCTTTTTATTTTTTTGGTAAGTTTTGTGTGTTGGGGTTTTTTTGGTTTGTTTTTTTCTTTTTTTGCTAGGCACATTTTTATTGCTGTGTCATTTGCTCTCGAGTTCATGACAGGTTTTTTCCCTTCCCCCACAAGCATCTATTGCTGCTTATGCCTCTTCTTAAAACATCACCTTTAAATACAAGTGAAGCTTAAGCCCTTCCGGACAGAGGCAGGTTTTCACTCAGAGTTAATTCCAGATTGTACAAGAGCAGTGGGTGGAACGTTAGATTTTTAAATTTTAAAACCCTGCAGATCTCTGAAATGAGTTTAAAACGACCACTGTCCAAAGGAGACAGTATAATACCACAGCCACATGAACTGTAAATCTGGTTTAGCCAATCAGACCACCACCAGTAACTAAAAATCTCTAGTTCCAGTGCGTTGGTGCTGCTTTGGCCTCGGGCTTTTTTTGTCTACTACTAGATAAAAAAATGAGTCACAGGCTTTGTAACTTCAAGGTGACTCCTAACTATGCAATGAAACAGCACATTGTCACCTGGATGTGGTAATTTCATAAAGCTATTCACCTCTGAAATCTGATTAATGAAAGGCATTTATCTCCATAAGTTTGTTCCACAGATTTAAAACAAAACAAAATCGATTTTCTTGACCAATTAACATTTTAATTATTATTACTCTGGTTTCTGAAGTGTGACTCCCAAGGATGTTAGCAGGCAGTGTGGTACTGCAGCACTGAGGTGCAGGATATGATTAATCTTGTTTTATGCCTTCACATGAAATAATGCACGTCAAAGGCAACGTCTTCACCAATTTGCATCTGCAGCAGCTAACGAGCACAGAGACACTCTCAGACAAGCACAACTTTTCAAAGGATGCTGTGTTAAGCTTCAGGTCTGCAGGAAGTGACATGAAAATGAAGTGATTAGTTATGTTCCACCCAGCAGAAGACAGCTTTTCAGACAGTAATGGGAAGAATTGCCACCCATTTGCTGATATGTCCAAAGGGATTAAAGGTTTTTTTATGCTGATGTAGCATCTCCCCCAAAAAAAGCAGAGCATTATTCTACTACCACAGCGGCCAGCACGGTCCATGTGTGTAAGCAGTGGCCATCAAAACTAATCAAATAAAAATAAATTGAATATTACTTTCTACTTCTTAAGAGCGCCATTATTGCTGAGTGACTGTTGTGTGCTTCCATTATCAAACCCTCTTTCATACTTTTATAATAAGGTCATAAAATTAACTTTCGGCCTTTATGTGCTTTACCAGCTCCATGCTGAGGACGCAGACTGAAAATAAAGTTAGGCAGTTCTTAGGTAGTCTGAGCTTTAAAAAAAAAAAAAAAAACCAGAAGCAAAAAGGATTTTCGACTTCCTTCAAGCTTCTTTTTTTTTCTTTTATTACCACTTTTTCTAGCAGTGAAGTGATTTCATGGCATAGTGTTTTTAAGAATTGGGCCAAAAACAGATTTGAGAACTACAGAGGTGCTCTGTAATTAAGACCACAAGGAACCTAAGAAAAGGTGTGGAAAAGAGCCAATATTCCCCCTGTAAATGGCAGTTCTGCTTCACTTCTTGGAGTTCTTTAATAGAGATGATATGTGTAAGGATAAAGGAAATACAGTGGAAACAGCACACTTGGAATTCCAGAAAGCACTTGATGAGGTTCCACATGAGAAGATCTTACCAGGAAGAGGTAAAATGGCCCTGCTGTAGGCACAAGTCTAATTAAAGAACAGAAAATGTCTTTTCAGGACAAAATATTGTCAGTGGCATCCCCCCAGGGTCATTGCTGGAATCAGTTTTACCCATCAGTGACCTGGAGGAAATTGTGAGCAGGGAAATAGCCCAATTTGAGGCTCTTGGGATCAAATGCTGCTCTGATGATGAGCAGCTCCAGAAGGACCTGGAAAACTGAGTGAGAGGTCAAAAGGGGGACAGAAGAACCTCACTGCACACAAAGGGAAGAGACTGCATCTACGACAGAACCCCTAAAATGATGCCTAGAAACAGAGAGCAGACAGGAATAAAGGAATAAAGGAGGGATTGATTGGAAAGGCCTTCAGAGGTCACACTCTGGGCTCCAGAGGCTCCTGCCTCAGTGCATCCCAAAATGGACAATGACAGCTCCCGAGTTCTTCCCACTTTGATATCAGCATCAATTGCCCAAGCAGAAGCCAGGCAAGGATGGAATTTGCCCAAGCTTGCCCCCCTTTCTCTCCCCAAGATGAAGGTTTGCAGTTGTTGGGCCCAGGAGGGTCTGGGTGTCCTTGGAGAGCGAGCTGGAGAGGCTTTGTTATGTCAGTGTGAGCATGAGAGAACAGCACTGAACGAGCTCCAGGGAGCTGCAGAGTTACACTGGGCACTGCAGGGCTGGGAAAATATCAAAAATTTAAAACCTAAGGCACCAAAAATGTGCCTGCACTGTATGGAACTTGGAAATGGCCATCACAGTCACAGAGAGCAGAGGATTGCCCAAGCTGGAGAGCAGCAGAATGAGGAGGGATGTGACTTTACATAAACATGGCCAAGATGAACACAGAGCTGTCCATCACCTTGACATTATTGAAATTAGGGAGCACTGACTGAAATTCACAGTTTAGTCTGTTCAAAAAAAAAAAAAATCATTCTTTGCATGGTGGGTTGTGATCTCCTGAAGCCTTCCAGAAGATGCAGCATTGAAAGGTTCAAAAAGGAATGGGACAAATTCAGGCACTGAATTTTATTCATTCAAATTACAGGTCCAAGGATGATGCTAAAGAGACTGACCAGGGGTGCACTTTTAATATTCCTGCTAAAGGATGTTTGTCATTACCTCAGCCAGAGGAGGAATGTTAAGCCACTCATTGTTGAAATGCCGGACCTAAAATGAAGGTTTTTTTTATGTTATTAAGAATTTACCATTAGCATGGCAGTGAAGTTTAGCTAAGAATCCATTTTTTTTATTCATATAAGTAGCGTATTTAAAAATAAACTCTCCGAGTAAACACTCTGCATGCATAATGAGTACATACAGCAGTGCCATTAGAACAGAAACTAGATGTTAAAGAGCTACTTTTTCAGAAGCATATCCTTTTAATGCTGTTTATAGGCTCTTTACTTGGTGTTCTGTAGGAAATCTAATTATCCAATAATTTAATTTTACACAGAAAGAAATTAAAAATTTCTTAGGGGATTACCAAGAAGACGGTTGTATTTCTAAGATGAAAAACTAAGAAATAATATCTTCTTCCCTGAAATAAAAATAAACCTGGCCAATGAAGCCAGTAGATAACTGACATTTGCATTTCTAGTGTTTATATAACATCAGGTAGTTAGTCACCAAAATCCAAATTGTTTAACATTTTTGTTTCAAGAATAAAGTATAAATAAATATTTGAATTTATTGTGGAGAAAACCTTTTCACCTAATTTACAAAATGCTTTTTTGAGGTGTTTGAAGAGGTTTACACTGATTTTGTAACTTTTAGTAATAACTGTGAAAAAACTATTCATAAATGTTATAACAGAAGGCAAGTGGGAAGTTACCTGTCAGCAATACATAAATAGGTGTAGTTCCACTAATTTCCCTTGATTCATTAAAAGCTGATGTCTGGATGCCAGTCTATCTGTATTAAAAATCTCCATATTAAGTTTCACAAGGCAAAATTGCTGTGCTATTACCAGAGCCGAGCTGTTTGGCTGTTTTGATTCAACAAAGCAACGTTAGCACTAAACTAAGCTATTAGTTATCCATAAGGACTCACCATAACACTTAACGTTAAAAAATAAATAGAAAAAATCTCAGTTTAAACTTCAGTATCCTCTTCATCCCATGTCCTCACTGCCAGTGCAAAATTCTCACACGGCCACAGAAACTTCCTAACATTTTTCTTGTCTAAATCTTGCTTTGTGAAATTCCTTGTGGCTTCCAATCCCTTTGGCTTTTGCAGGGACCAGAGCACTGCAGTGTTGGGTGATGTTCTGCTAATTCAGCTGCAAGGGGAATTGACAGAGCAGGGAAATTTGTTTCCCTGAAAAGTCTCAGTTTTTTTCTTTTGCAAGATCTGATCTCAGCAAAGCTCAGGGCAGGGGAGGAATGTGAGCCCTCAACTACAACATCTCTTCAGCATCCTCGTTTGCACCCAGCCAGGTGAGTGGAAATGAACTGCAGGGAAATGGAGCAGCCTGAGCTGGAGGTTCATGTGCCTTCCTAAGTGAACCAGACTAGCGTCTGCTCACGAGGGAAGGAAATCCCTTCCCCGTCTGATCAAATCTGGAATCACATTATCCACGCCCCAGCTCCCCCAGGGCTCTGGGAATTCTTGGCTGCTGCTCTCACGCTGCCTTCTGAAGGTGATCCATAAAAAAATGCCAGGCATATCCAAGACTAGAACCTGCTTTTCCTCAGCCCCTTCTGCAGTCACAGAGGAGGGTGATGGCCTCTCAGATTTCCCAAAAGGAAACACTTTCTCTGCATTATGTTTCTCACACACAGGCACTGTGGGCAGAGGTGGTTTTTGCTGCTCACCAAAATTACTCTTCTCCAATGTTTCTTTCCCACCAGTTGACCAAACTCCCTACTCAGTGACCTGTCTTGGTGAATTCCTTGGGGTCTGCTTCTCCTTGCACTCTGCAGCTGTAGCAAAGGTGACACAGATGTTGCTGTGTCAGCTGGTGACTAAAAATTAGGCTTTCCATCTACCCCACTTTTATGAAGTGCGGAAAGTCTCTGAAATGAGCACTGTCCGTCTAGTAGTAATACTAAATAATAATAATAAACAACCTAAAAAAGAGTGTTTCAGTATTTAAAACCATGTACAATCAATTCTAGAGACATATAATTTATATAAAGGGAGCAATTTCATTGCACTTCATTATTAAATCCCATTTTACTTCTAGCAGATATATTTGTATGTCTAAGATTAAAGCACAGATTTTAAAGGACTTCTGTCCCATCTCACCTGCAGAGAGCTCAGTGGAAAACCCACCCCATCTTCAGCAGAGATGAGGCTGAACTGATTCCATTGTGCACCTTGGGAAAGAAATGTGATTCTTGAGGATTTTCCTCCTGACCTTTTTTATCAAGAAAAGCAATCTTCCTATGTCTAAAAATAAATGGAACCAAACACTCCCTCACATTCACACCTGATGGAAGGGGAAAAGGTATTGTGAAAGTTACTGTGGAAGGAACAGGAGGTAATAAAAATAATAGGGAGAGGTTTTAGTAATAACAATAAAATTAATATTCAGCTTCCTGTATGGAATCTGCTATCCAGAAGAACGAGGATATTTTTCAGAATTAGTGAAGAGCAATACTCCTATATGCTGAGAGTGGACATGAGGACTCAAACTTGCTTTCAAAGTTGTAAATTTCCCAACATTATTTGTCCTTGCCTAACTCTGATGTTGTGAATTACAACACTGTTACTTTCTGTGCTACATCTACGATGAAAGCTCACATCATGGATGGGTAAAACTGAACTGCATAAAAAACAAGAAAAGTGTAATTACAAAATTAGGTTTCAGCAACAGGAGCATAAATGGGAATTGATCTCATTAGAAGAACAGTAAATCTAATATTGCAAACTACACACTGAAACTGATCTTCAGTGAAGGCATGCAGTGTTACTGCCAAATATACAGATTTGCCAGCAGAGGGGAAACAAGTTTTGGGGTGAGGTCTACCAAACAGATTTTGCCGGATCAGCAATGGACATTAATATGTTCATCAGTTTTAAAAGGCAAAAGTTTTACATGATATTTTCTGTAAAGAAAATTCCTATCTACACCAAACTAAGAGCTGGTCAAATTAGCTTCATCATTAATACAAGAAAAGTTACTGATGTGAAGGAAAATTGAATTCAGAGTAATTCTGTCAGCTCTTCTTGGAAAGCACTCTATCACACTTGTGAACATTTAAAGTTTTCACTCTACCTCACTGAAAAACTCACTTGCATACTTCCAAGTTCCTCTTTATCATCACTGAAAGGACAAAGCCTTTGCTCCCTCCCTACTGAGCCACCACCGAACCTTTCAGGTCAGCTCATCCCCTTGCGAGCCCCAGGATCATCTGATGGTGATGTCTTAAGATTTAACTTTTCTCTGTTCCCAGCCCTGCAGTGCCCAGTGTGACTCTGCAGTTCCCTGGAGCTCGTTCAGTGCTGTTCTCTCATGCTCACACTGACATAACAAAGCCTCTCCAGCTCGCTCTCCAAGCACACCCAGACCCTCCTGGGCCCAACAACTGCAAACCTTCATCTTGGGTACAGGGGGGCAAGCTTGGGCAAATTCCATCCTTGCCTGGCTTCTGCTTGGGCAATTGATGCTGGTATCCAAGTGGGAAGAACTCGGGAGCTGTCATTGTCCATGTTGGGATGCACTGAGGCAGGAGCCTCTGGAGCCCAGAGTGTGACCTCTGAAGGCCTTTCCAATCAATCCCTCCTTTATTCCTTTATTCCTGCCTGGTCTCTGTTTCTAGGCACCATTTAAGGCATCAATGGCACGTGACAAATGGGAGGTGGTGGCAGCTGGGGACTGAATTCAGTGCCAGCCCCCAGTGTCCCCTCCTGGGTACCTCACACGTGGCTGCAGCAGTGCCCAGCACCGCGGCCCTGACGGACTGTCCGTCTGTCCGCAACAGCAGGAACCGCGAATCTCCCCTCGGTGGAAAGCTGGTCACCGCACTATAACCACATTTCCTCCTCCTCCTGAAAGCTACAGGTGGGAGAGCTGTGCCGGGCATGGAGATTTTGGTTCATTTAGGGCTCCTGTAACTGTGTTTTCTCCATTTTCTTGTCTCCGGTTCACGCGGATTTTGGCGTTTCAACAGCTTGGTTCGAGCTCCGAGAGTAAATGAAACTCCAAAACGTGAGCCAGCTTTCAAGCCCCCAACTTTTGCAAGGTTTATGCCATGCTCACTTGTAATTCTACTCTGTGCCTGGTTTGTTAACCACGGCAGAGCTCGAGACAGTTTCATTATGAGGAGTTTGTACAGCCCTGGAGAGGATTTTACTCAAATTGATGATTCCTGTGCCCACCAAAGGGTAGCAGCTGATGAGACTAGGCTAATTCTTATGGAAAACCACCCTCCACAATCAATCTGTTTGGAAGTAAATAGCCAATATCTTATATAATAATCCTTGAAATAAGGTATTTTCCATCTGAACCACTACCTGAAACAGAAAAAATGTTCCTGTGACTTGGTTATTGGGAAATGTTTTAAACTGACTCCAGTTGTAAAGTTATATATTTCGTATATCCTCATATGTTTATATTTAAGATATATCCTTTTCATACATTTATAATCATCAGTGGTTTTTCATTCCATACTTTTAGGGTTTTTTTTGGTCATAATAACCTGTGATTTGTTTTGAGCTTCCTTCTACAGTCTACAGTCCAACTTTTATTTCTTTTATGGTACCAATTTCTTACCTGCAAATTATTTTTCATTTCTGTGAGGACATAAAAAAAGAATGTGCATTATTGACCAGACCAGGAACTTAAGAGCTATAGGGGCTACTTTGAGAATAATGGAGTGCTGTAATTTTTCTTTTAAGGCTTAGAAATACTGAAATATTCATTGTCACAGGCTTTGCCACACATAAAAATGCACATAAAAGTTCTTCCAACAAAGGAACAGTGCATCATATTTATAAGATGAAGGTGGTTTTTTTTTTCTCCTCTACTTTATGTCAGTGTCTAGGATTCTGAGTTACTGAAAATATAGAGTCACACTGCTCCCTCAGTAGAGAGACAGGTAGAAGGAATCCCTGACTCCATCCTCTTTTTACTGAGGGTGACACAAGAATGACACAAACCCTTTAGAAACGCAGGTTTAAGTAAGAAAACACGGCAAGAAAGTTGCCCAACAAGGTGGTTCCAGCTAAAGTCAACAATACAGGGTTGAATATGGGGTTGAGTTACTATTGTGGGTTTTGACACCACACAAAAGCTATTACTGCACTGGATGACTCACGGAGTAAGGAAAAAACTACACATGTAAAATATTCCTATTGCACCTTCAGGGCTTGCCTGAGTGTTTCACAATGAGTTCCTGCCAGGTGTCTCAGTAAAGATTGAATCCTCCCCTGCCTAATCAAAATAAGATATTGAGAAATTAGTTTTCAGAAGAAGAGGTTGCTGTACAGTGCCGGTGCAGCAGGATGAAATTGCACCCGAAGGCACAGGGCTGAGGAGCTTTTTTTCAACATCAAACACAGAGAGATCAGTCTCATTTCCCTTTTGTGCTGAAAGGGAGAACGGCAGCACCGATCTGCTGAGCCCAGGTTTGCAAACCCCTCTGTGCTGTGCATGGGATGCTCCTGGTGTTGCCTTTCCCTGGTGTTAAAATTAAAACCAAAACGCATTTCAGGGAGAAAAGGGGTTTTTACCTTGGTGTTTATTTTAGGATCTTGCATGCAGCACTTTTTCCAGGTGGAATGCCCCGAAAATGCATGGACCTTGTCACACCAAAATACACACAATTATAGGCCTTGCAAAATTAACATATTTATCAAAGGTTCCCCAGTGAGAGGCTGGAGTGAAGCCCTCGTTGTGAGGAACCTTCCCCCTGGCTGGGCCTGTCTGAGGTTCCAAAATGTGTTCTGGAGAGGCCCTTGGTGTCTGGGGCTCCCAGGATGTTTGCTCTCCTGGTTTAACGGTGCCGTGGGGCTGAGCTGAGTTATCAGCCTTGGGAAGTCACAGTGTGTGGGCTAAAAGCACTGAGAATACATCAAACTGTATAAAAAGGTATATAAGAGGGGTAAAAAAGAAAAAGCAAAATCATCTTGGCATCACCTGGACATGGAAAGTCTCCAGTGGAAGAGCCAGGGTGTGCTTTGTTCGAAGACTCAGTGTAAGAAATGTTGGAGTCTGATTAATATTTCTCACTAGGTCATTGAAATGCCTGGGAGAACATTTCAATGTTAACAATGTGTTCTGTCATTTCTATAGCGTTTTCTGCCTTTTTGCACTTTCATACCAACGCTCTGTGCAGGAATGCCTGCCAGACAACATTCAGAGAATGGTGCAGATTCAGCAAAACTCATCATTTTCAGCCAGCGATTCAAGAGGGGTTTTGTCCAATGCAAATATAGAAATTATATTCCACTCAAGATTAGCTGAAATAGTTAAAAACATGCACAAAGCAGAATTCTTATTACTGATGTCAACCTCTCTTTCAGATAGCAATTCAACTTTTGAAATAATTTCTGCTTCTATTCTTGCAGAATGTTCAAAAAAGGACAAATTGCCGAGGTTGAGTTGAATTACATGGCCTAAAGTCACTTTTGACATGTAAAAACTCTCCCTCCTGCACTTTTGAAGTGTATTTCTGATATGTTTCTGCTCTGAGATATTTCTGTCATCCAGGGGGCTCACACATCCAATATTACTATTAGCTTGATATTAAATGGATAAATTTTTTTCAGGCACAATTTTTTTCCCATTCTTTCTTTTGTCTGAGATTAACCACACATAACCCCATAAATCCACATGGGTATCATGTGAATGATAAATTAGCTACCTTGAGGACATAAAAAAATTAATTCTGTATGATTAATAATTTTGTATGCATATATTTGCATATGCACATACATATACGCATACCTATAAAATCTCCTTAATTTTTCCTTGGAAGTCCTGAATTTGTCACCTAAATAATGACCTAAATAATGTACATATTTACTGAACTCTTCTACAGTGTATCCTTGGTGAATAAGCTAAGACTGGCTTTTAAATTTTATGATGTCCAAAGTGAAACAAAGCAAGAAAAATATTAATAATGGAGCAAACTTTTCTCTTAAACTTAAAAATTAATTAAAGAGTTTCTACTTTCTTGATTAGATCACAGTTTGATTAACATTTTTTAACTGGTGTTAAGCCTTGATTTCAAGCCCATGCTCTTTTCCCTGCCATTCTTTTTTGCCAGCCCAACATCTGTGTGGCTGTGAAGTTCACTGGATCAAAGAACTGATCTACTTCATTAATTACCTTCCTTTTGCTTTTATTTTTTTTCCCTTGCCAGTCCTTCAGTAGTGTATTTTTCCACCTTTATATTACAATGATTTCTGACTTTACATCTACCAGTGTTTGAGATCATGAAACTGGCAGACATTCAAAACCATCAGGAATAATCTTAAACCCAAACTTCTTAGAGAATTATTCACAGAATTAGTCAAAGTGATATTTTGAGCTGTAGGGAACACAAAGCCCTCCAAAATCTCATTGGAAGACATTTTTATGCTAATCAGTAATTTAGAGGACTCAGGTCTGTGTTGACTCCTGGCAGGTGAAAGGTTTCACAGTAGCTCACTCAAGGTTTTGGCTGGAGGTGAACAAAGAATCTCAGGCCTTAAAACCAGGGTTCCCCAAATCTGGAAATAATAAATATATGCAAAGGGATCACCTTTACCATTCAGCAGCAGTCCAGTTCTTAGTGTCTTATTTTTATGACACTAAGCTCTTGGGCAATCCCATGAGCTGAGTTCACCAGAAAGCTCCTAATCACCTTCATCAATTTAAGAAAGTGGTGGAATTCTGATTCCTATCCACACTCTGAAACCTGGAAGACAAATCTGTATAATTTACAAATTATACAAATTTATCCGCACTTCAGACTTCCTGGAAGACAAATTTTACTCAGACATAAAACTTCCCCCTGAAAGCACAGCTTTTTAATGTTTCCTAAATTGGTTTGTTTTGTCTGCGTACTTTTTAATGACTTTAATGTCTGCTTTGAGAAGGGTTTTCCTGCACCTAAGCGTGGGGGCTTTATGAACTCTGAACCCAGCTGGGCCAGTGGTGGTCAGAGCTGGATCTCTAAGACAGAGACACCCAAAATTGACCCAAGACTGTGAGCATCAAGCAGAGGAGCTCAAAGGACAAGCAGCTGAAGCCAAAAAAGACCCAACACGCTGCCTCAAAAACACGCAAGTGAAATACAGACAACACGAAAAGGAATAACACCATATTAGAAAAAATACTGTAAAGAAAGTTATTTATCCCATGCTAGAAATCATGCCCTGGGAATAATTTTGAGAGAAGGAAAATTTCAAAATCACAGTGCATTAGCATGCTTTGGGTGAAGCCATCTAGCCTGGGAGTATAAGGCTGAGTATAAGCAGAAGTCTTGAACATCTCTTTATGCCTAGATCTGTCAGAACTTCAGAAAATTTTTTAAGATAAAAAGACATTGAAAGAATGGGCATTTTCATGTAAATGGAAAGAAAATGCCACTTTGATTTCCACAGAGAGGAAGGCAGGAGGCAACCAAGAGCAATATAAATGCAACAGTGTAGTAAAACATAAAACCAGGGGAAATCCATGGAAACAAGGTGGAGGTGCACTGCCTAGCAGGATTTCTGACACTCTAGGCAAACAAATTGGTGCACTTGCTTTGAATGCAGTTCTCCTACATATGGGCATGTTGAATCCACAGAAAAGGGAGTGAAGGGGCCATAGCATATGTAAAAAAATATTTGCAATGACTATTCTGATCTTTAAAGAAAAAAAAAAAAGAGAAAATTTGTCATATGCTGTAATGCCAGCAGCTCTTGGCAATTAGCAAAATACAGCTCCAAAATGCACAGTGGTGGAATTGTGAGGTGTCCACTGTCTGGTACCATCTGTTTGATTACAAACATTGAGATGGGAGGAGAAGTGATTGAAAAATCACCTGTGGAGCTGTTCACATGTTACTGCAATTCGCTACCCACGCTGCTCACGGGAGATTTTAACAATACACATCTGCACTGAATAATGCAAACAGCCTGACACTGATGAAAGTGCCTGAAAGAGAATGTTGTGATCCACAAAGTAGAAAAAAATAAGCAAAACAATCCTCCAACCCTAGGAGAATCTGTCTTTGGAAGCAGTACTTTATTTATGGAGACTCCAAGACTAAGGAAAGCTGTAATGGATGTGGCCATAATTGATAGCTTGAATTCAGTACAGGAGCAAGAGATCAGTTCAGAGGGTGGAAGAACAGAAGGAGATGCAACTGCATCGAGGAAATGATGAGGCCTAAAGAAACCTGGGAAGTAATATGGAATTAATATACTTTAAATGTTGCATTCAGAAGATGGGGAAAGGTGCTTTCTTCCCACTCTGTGTTTGCTAAACATCTGCAGGCAGATTCTGTAAATACCAGATGTTTGTTGAAGTGTCTCTCAACAGGCTGATAAGCTCATTCCAGGATGGCTGAATATGTTTCGAGGCTGTCAGTGCTCTCACACTCCACTTTACCCTGATTTTGCCTCGTCCTGTGCTTCCCAGAAATGAGAAGCAGCTGGTTTAAATACCATTTATGCCCAAATTGCTAAAAGCAGCCACAGCTAATAAGAGAGAAAGGGAGAGAGAAAGAAAGTAAGGAAGGAAAGAAGGAAGAAAGAAAAAGAAAGAAAGCAACTGAAAGTAAGAAACTCCAAATCTATCCATGCCAGAAACAGACTCAGAGGACAGTCAAGGTGCTCCAAGGATGGTTGAAAGCTCCTTTTGGTTATTGCAGAGGTTCTTGGGACTACTCAGGAGGATTTTGGGTGGGTGTCACATATAGGCTCCCAAGACACAACTAATTTTCACACGTGAAAAGTGCTATACATGAGATAAAGTGAAAGGGAATTATTTAGGGGATTAGCTAAGAGGAATTAATTGTGGTGGAATTAAATGGTGTGATTAAAAAAGAGGGAAAACTTAGGTGTAGATCTAGGAAAAACAGTCTAGCACAAAGCACAGGAGGCTGATGAGTAACATGACATGACATTATTGTAAAGCAGTGGTACTTGGGCTATAACAAACTAGATAAACTATTAGGAAATTCATCCTGGAAAAGCAGCTTGCATGATGCACTTTTGCATTTTTTTTATTCTAGATCTAGGATATTTTACATATTCTGTGATGTGACTCAGGAGTCTCTGGGCTTTGTGAGGTATTTCTGAGACAGCAGTCAGTAATTTACATAATTAGTATAACAGTATTTAATTATATGATTACTGTAAATATGTGTAAAACTTTGATGGTGTAATTAGAATGTGTAATAACTACTTGTAATTACGTAATTAAGTATGATGACATAACCAAACTTCTAATGGGTAAAAAAAAAGGGGTATTTACAAGCCCAGCTATAGAAAATGGTATAGTGCAGAATTATAGAGATGGTAAATTATATATATTTATATTTATGCTAGTATGAATCCCCCAAAATAAGACCCACAAACACAGAGTGTGGATAACATATTTTGCAGTTCAACAGCAGAGTGCTTTCACTATTTCAATAAACTGGAACATTTCAATTTTTTTGTACATATATACTTTCTGTCATATGCTCTCAAAAATAGAAATATGTATGTCTGTGCCTATATATACACATACACAAAACTTAATTCAGTTTAATATATATGATATGCAGCTTCACACACAAAGTTATTTTTGCATATCACAAAACATACATCTATTTTTTTAAAAAAAAGTAATTTAAAATAGCAGATGATGTTACAGAAATTGCAATGATCACTTAAATAATAGCTCTGACTGCCCCAGTTTCAGCAAAACAGGAGATTGGGTTTATGTGATCTATTATCTGAGCAGTGTTCATGATGCAGCCAAAATACAGAAGGGATAAACTCTGAGGAGATGGATGAGATTCCTGGTAGACTTCCAAGTGGCAATTCAATTGCACCTAATCAGGAAATGCATGAATTGCTTCACCAGCAAATTTTGAAAAACACTTTATTAGATAGGGGTTTATTTAATAAATTCTTTCAGGTAGCCATAGAGACCTGTGAATTCCTCAAAGCAAATCTTAATCTTTTATTTCTCTCTAGAACTACCTATGCAACTTGTTGAGTACTTCCAATTTTTTTTTTTTTTTTGTGGTGTATATCTCTGGGATTTCACTGAAGCTACCTCAAAGACATTTGTGATTATTGGTCCATCCTGTTTTCCTCTCTATTCTCCCCCATACATCCACAATGTGATAGCAGATCCATGTGAATGTAAAAAAGAATCATATTTTTCGGCTTTGTTATGGTTTCATTTATTTCGTGTCCAACTTGTAAGAACTTTTTATTTTTGCCACACAGAGTAGGATTTTCCTTGCACTAGAAACGTTCCTTCCTGAATGTAGATTAGCCCAATATTTCAGGTACTTTGAATGTAATACCTAACAATACCAATGCCAATTGTCAAATACTTTCCTGTTTCTTTTTAAGGTAATACATCTTAGAACCATATTAGCTTTTCCCACAATACCATCATTTTAGTATCTTTTGTTTGACTGAAGCACACAGGCTTTCACCTTTGAAGTATTTAAAACCCAAGACCTTCTAATATCTAACTGTTAGTGTATATTGCATTTTGTGCCAAAGCAGTTTATTCTATTTTTATTTTTTTGGTCTTCAAGACTACCTAGTCTATCATGCATGAAGAACTCCTCAGTTGGAGTAAATTTAGGAATCAAACCTTTATGGTGCATCCATAGTCAATGCTATTGTAAAAATGGATCCTGTGAGATCCATCACTGACAATTCATTCTGTTTATGACTTCCCCACAAGCCACTGGTCCAAATTTCAGAGGCTAAAGACATGTCAAAGCAAATAACAGATATTTTTGCCCTGTTCCTTCACTTGCTGATGTCTGCTCACAATTACTGTTGCAGATGGATAAATTTTCTCTGTTTTTCTACCTAACCCTATTTTACTTCTTGTTTTGGCTATAGATAATGATTTTGCATTTTGCAAATGTTTCCCTCATGTCAGATGCTTTACTTGAATGCACAACAGGTTTGGTTTCTGAAGTTCCCTCCATTTTCAAGGGAATAAAGATGGCTATTTTGAGAGTTTTTTACTTGCTGAGAAGTATTTCCACAGTAAATTCAAGCTTTTCTTTTTTTTCCTGTAAAAATAAAATATTTTATTTTCTATTATTAAAAAATAAAGTTTTAAAACCATGCTGTACTTACTCTGTTGGCAGTTCCTTCCCATAAATTCACCTGGACATTCGCAGGAATAGTTGGCAACGAGATCTGTACAGATTCCACCATTCTTGCAGGGTTCAGCTTCACATTCGTTCACATCTGCAGGAAGCACACAAGATGATGCCAGGATTAGCAGGGAAATGGTGAAAACAATAAGCACACATTTAGAAGAACTGGGAAAAAAAAAAAAGAAAAAAAAAGAGAAAGAACAATTTAAAGTTTTGCTCAAGGTCTTCTGCTGTAACTTGCAGAGGAGCCAAAAGCCACAGTTTGGCCTTAGAAAAACCAAGCTGAAGTAGTTCTAACAGAGCAATCAGTAGTGATCCTTGCAACTTCCAGAAAAGTAGCAACGTTTTTATCAACAGATGTCAGTTAAGGATGAGCCTCAGTTCATCTTAATTCATTAAACATCTAATTGACAAGGTTGTTTAACCACCTAAATGATTCCCTTCCTGTGCATGAGCTGGTGGGCAAATTGAAACTAATAACTCAATCCAGAAGCCAGCAAATTTCATTATATTCAAAAGACAGGAAAGGTGGGTAATTTCACTTGAGATCCTCTTTTCCAGTAGACTTTGTCAGATGCTGCAAGAATAAAACTCCCCTCTGTTTTTCCACGTGGAAACCTTAAAGTGTGATATCAGATTCCTCTTCTCAAGAGGGATGCAGTATTTTTCAGTCGCCATCAAACAGGCAGGGGGAGCACAGAAATGGGGAAATTCTCCACATTTCCACTCATTCTGCATGGAGCAGGAATGTTGCATGGAATTTATACATCGTCATCTGAAAGGGCTGCACCTCTGCAGGTAAATATTTTAAATAGGGTAGAGGATTTGTTAAATAACATGAAAAATCACCGGTGGGCAAAATGTGCTGGGAATTGAAGTCCTTGCTGCTGTGTTCAGTCTGCTTCTGTCCCCAAAATGCAAATGTTGGGTTTTTTTGGTTTTTTTTTGTGCTGGTATACCCAAACTAAAGAAAATTCTACAAAAAATGTCTAAATCTTATGCAAAATGGCTTTGTGAGTGAGAAGCAGAATTCAGCTCTCTCAACAATGTTGCTTGATATTTGGTAGTTTGACTATGTAACTTTTATACTTTCAAATTGAGGTTTGTTTTTTTTTTTCATTTACCAGGAATCTGTGTTCAAAAATGCAGTGTTTTAATACAGTGAATAGGATAATCTTCCCATTGATGTGAACAGAAATGCACGGAGTTTCAGCTGAATATGAAGGCCAGCTTCAATGGTTTGAACCAGGAAAATTTCAGATTTTTATACAGAAATTAATGATGGCAATGGATCTCTGGGCTTCTTTTTAACCCCTCATGTTTTACTATTTCTCTCTTATAAATATATCACATACTGGCATAATAAAACTTTAGAGTTAGCTGATTTTTTTCTATTAAAGTTGAAGAAGAGGAGTAACAGCTTAGAGTGCAAGAAATAAAACCTGCCAAGGGAAATGACCAAAGAACAGACCTGCTCAGTTTTAAATTAAATTCTTTATATGTATTTATAAAATTTAAC
>VZRF01004609.1:270357-284280 GCA_013396875.1 Vireo altiloquus | reverse complement strand
TTTATCCTCTTAAAAGCTTTTCTCTATAAAGACAATATCTTCTCAAGCTGTTGGGGTTTTTTTTTCCCTACTTTGCCATTCCTGCTGAAATATGTATGCTTTAGACTTCCTTTGACGGATTTTGCATTTATTTATTTATTTATTTATTTATTNNTCCTCTGAGTATTTAATAAAATGCAAATGAAAACTATTAGTTGCAAGAGTATTATAATTAAAAATTCCAGGCCCCCATTTTGGGTTTTACCTGTTAAATATAGTTAAATATACCCTAAATATTTTCCTGAAAATTCTCCCCCGCCCTACCATGAAATGAGTATTTATATAACAAAAAAAATTAACTTTTAAATCCTGAGTCCTGAGTCCCAAGTCTTGAGTCCTTCAGCAAGCTACTTGCTGCAAACCTGACTTTTTCTGAAGAAGGGGCTGATAAGCTCGATTTAACTGCTTTTCTGTTTTTTCTTTTGCCGGCACAGGTCTTGTGTTTTGGCTGTTAGTTCACACCAGCATCTTGTTCCTACCTCCTGCCTGCTTGCTCTCAAATTCCTGGTTCCTGCCACCTGAACCTTTGTTTCTGGTCCAGGACTGCCTTTTGCCATGCAGGTTTCCTGGAGCTCCCTCCTGCTGACCAGAACGTTCTTTCCTCATCCTTTGGTTTTGGTTCTACTTCAAAATAACTGGTGTAGATAAGCAAAAATGTGTTCAAATATCTTTATTTTGGAATTGGCATGGCACAATGTGGACAAACAGGTAATATGGAATAATGAGAGGTTTAATCTAAGGTATTCTTGTAGTTGCTTGATGGTTCTTCATAGATTTTAAAAATGCATTCTAGGTATTTTTCCTTTATTTTATATTGATCCTGAATTATTTAATTCCACGGATAGGTACTATATCAGCAAGATCACACAAAATGTATGATCTTTCTTGCAGAGTTTTGTAATATCCTGTTATTGTTTAAGCTTGAGCTTTCAGGTAGCCAAACTTTTCATTATTAATTTCCTAATGTCATGAAGCTCAGATTACAGACTTTCACTATTTGCACCAAGTCGCTCAAATATTTTTATGGAACACTAAATGGCAAAGATCCGTGCAAAAGAATAAAATTTTACTGGTTTTACTTGGTAAATAATCTGTCTCATGAGAAACTAAAATTTAGTAAAATTATTTTAACAGTGAGTTACTGTGTGATATAACAAAATTTGAAGGGTTACAACAGTTCACTTGTAGAAAGACACATCTATAAGAGCAGGACATTTTTGTTAAAATATTTACCAAAAAACTGCCAAATCAAAGCATTCTTCCCCATATTCATATGGTTTATAAAAACAAGCCTAAACTGTGAAGATCTCCTAAATTAGGTTAATTGTTTGGTTTGGCTTTTTTTTTCCCTAAAAAGCTAGTAAATAACTATATAAATGTGTTTAGACAGAAAGAAAAAGCATCAGAAAAAGCACAGGTGGATAACCTTCAGGTTTCGACTAAAAGATACAGAAAATACAAATAATTGACATGATAATAATTCATTTTAATAATCTTAATTGGAGGTTTAAGAAAGTCTTTAACAAGTTTCTGAAAAAATGCTTGTTTGTAATCGATGTAAACAAATAAGCTGTAACTTCAGCTATGACTGATCCTTGATTTTATTAGGATTGTACAAAAACAAGCACTAGCACATGCCTGGCTCAACCCTATGTGTGAAACATTTAAAAAGTACTGTGGCACACTCCCATGAAATACAGGAATTTAGTACATGTTATTAAATCTGAACTGGGTGTATTCACATTGAACACAGGACAGGCCTCTGTTAGAATTCCGAGGCTTAATTGCTTTTTCAAAGCCAGTTTCCTGACCACAGAAGGCTCTAAAAACACTGTGCCAGGAGAACCTGCAGGAAACGTCAAGTGTTATGTCACGCTGAAGGGATTCACTGTTCAGATATCCTCATTATGTGATCTTCAAAAAAAGAGAGGAAAACAGCCTTAAACTCGAGACAAAAACAAGTACAAACCTTTTGCTCCCCACCCTTGGAGGCTAAGCACTGTATTACCCCTGCCCTCATAATTCCACATAAAGCTTTCCTCCTGTGTGTATTTGGTACAAGACACCCTGGTAAATGTCCTCCAGGATAATCCACCACAGGGCTGTCTGATAGAATTCTTCCTGAAACATTCAGCACAAATATTTCACACAATATCATCCTCCAGGCCTGGGCCCAGCACAGGCAGCACCTGGAGCTGCTGGAGCCAGGCCAGGGCAGGCACCAGGATGGGCAGAGGGATGGAGCAGCTCTGCTGGCAGGAAAGGCTGCCAGAGCTGGCATTGCTCAGCCTGGAGAGGAGAAGCTCTGGGCTGACCTCACTGGGGCCTTGCAGGGCCTGCAGGAGCCGCGGGAAAGATGGAGAGAGACAATTGCCAAGGGCTGGAGGGACAGGACACAGGGAATGGCTTCCCAGTGCCAGAGGGCAGGGCTGGGTGGGATATTGGGAAGGGATTGTTCCCTGGGAGGGTGGGCAGGCCCTGGCACAGGGTGCCCAGAGCAGCTGTGGCTGCCCCTGGATCCCTGGCAGTGCCCAAGGCCAGGCTGGACATTGGGGCTGGGAGCAGCCTGGGACAGTGGGAGGTGTCCCTGACATGGCAGGAGTGGGATGGGATGGGATTTAACTTCCCTCTCAACCCAAACCATTCTGTGACTCTTTTGGAAGACAGTAAGTCAGGTAAGAGGATTACCAAAGTTGTCTTCCAAACTCAAAAGAAGCCTTCCAAACAGGAAAGCCATGGAAATAAAAATAATATGTGGACATAAGTCAGAGTTTCTTGATTGATGATGAATGAATGTTTGGGACACCCTTGTAACCAGTAATATGCTTTAACAACTAAACACATAATGAAACCAATTTAGGGCAAAATCCAATTGTTCCTGTCAAAAATTCCTTCAGAAACTACATCTTAAGTATTCTTACGTTCTTTTTTCAAAGCAATTTTACCTCCTCCTCAGCTTCTTTCGAAATTCTAATTTACACATTTTTCAGTATACTTCTGTAACTAGCCTTCTTAAAACATTATAAAAAAGAAAATATTTCATGCTACCTGGTAACAATTCAGTGCTGTTTCCCATCCAATTGGTTCTAAAATGTATGTAGGTCGACTTGTTCCAAGAAAAATTGGAACATATAGTATGATTCTCTTCACTATGATTTGTAACAAATCCAGGCTCCGGTAAACTGAAAAGTAGAAACTATTTTTAAGTTTTACTGTAATTGATACCTTCTTAAATTTGGTGTGGTAAGTAAAATCTTTACTTTAGACAAACTAGCATTTCTTATGATGACTAATTTCTTTCTCCACCAGTTAATTTGTCATCTTCTCCACCTATAATTTACACTTCTATTCAATATTCCAGTTATAGTTTTCTCTGTTATAGTATCAGTGAAATGTGTGGTGGCATGTATTTATAAATCCAGTTTGAAATAGATTTATTATCTATAGCATTTTCCTACCTCTCTTTGTGTTCTGTAGTGGATCTTCCCCTATGCTACCCTCACTTAAAGAAAAAATTGAAATGAAATTTAAAGTTTTGAAGTTACTCCATTTCCATATGTAATCACAGGTTTCAAAATGCTAGGATTAAATGTAGAACTACTTGAAAAATAATAATTTTTTTTAAACTCAAGAAAAAAACACAATTAAGTATTTTGTGGAATACTTTTTCACTTTAAATTGTCTACTTCAAAGGACTTTTAATAAGAAAGGGCTCTATGAGAATCTTTACCACAATAGTTATATATCTCATGGTGTTCACAAGACTTTTTTTTTTTTTTGTATTTTTAGATACTTTTTCATCCCTATTTCATTTTTTAAAACTCTCATATAATAGATCATGCAGTAAAATTATACTCTGCATAGGTACTTACTCTCTGCTTTGCAAAATACTTATCTTTTCTTTATAGGCACTGAAAAGTTATTACAGTGTTCTCTGTGGAGCCATACTTCCAACACTGGACTAGTCAGTATTTCCTGATCTTCTATTTACCTGTTTAAATGCCTATTTAATGGCTTTTCATCTGAGGTAATTTTAATCTAATGCAATTTTGCAATAGCCTAGCCAGGATGTTCCTTATTAGTTTTAAAGGAGTTGGTGCTTTAAAAGTTTTAATATGTATTGAAGCAGATTTTTCATTTTTAATTACTTTTAATGAATACTGGCATGAAAACCTTCGTCCCATTAAATAACTTACCATTTAATTTTACACTGTAGAAGTACATCTTCGGGGCAACTATTCCTAGCGTTTCCAATGAACCTTATTAAAATAATTGGCTATTTATATAACAAGCATTTGACAAATCATTTAAACTGTAGTTGAGGAAAAAAAAAATCTTATTAAGAAGTGAATCAACTGGTGAATCATTTTTCATTGCAAGCAATGCTCCAAAAAATCTCAGCTTCAGGACTATCTTAAATTATGCAGCATTGGAGCAAACTGATTACTTGCTAGGAGAGTGTAGGTGGGCACGTGGCAATAAGTAGAATTATTTTTACAGTTTGAGTTTGAGCCCAGATTAGTTAATTAGCATTATTTTCCTTCATACCTCCCAAAACAACTGTGTCACTTCAAAATGCAGCTGTTTGTGCATTGCAGAGTGGAGTGAGGGTAGGGTTACATTGTTTTTACATGAGTATGGCTACGGCACATGTTTTTAAAAATGTCATTAGACAAACAAGTCCCGGAAGATACAATGATGGATGTTCTAAAATGACAAAGCCAGACGATTGTATTTCTTTCATGTGCCTTAATTTGATATACGCAGTGTGAAGTGTATTCATTTATGACCAATCTATAGAAACCTCATTTAAACAATTTAAAAAAGTTGCCTGAGGGACCTGCACAAGTGCCCATCTATGTGCTACACAGAGGTAATTTCTACTCTTGACTGATAATTTTCAAATTCAGACTCTTACTTGCTAATAAATATATGCATGGATCTTATATTTAACGACCAACTGCAAGCTGGTCAATGTCACCGAGGAGGGAAAAACTTGTCAACAATTCTGCCTCTTGGACTGTGGTAATTTCCTTGTCTCCTCTGCAAAGGTGACAAGGAAGACCACATCAGCCTTTTGTCTTGGTGTGACTTAATGATATATCCCATATCGCCTACTCTATGCCCAGAAAATAAATCTTGTGCCTTTAAACTGAACCTGAAAAAGGAGAAAAAGAAAAAAAACAGTCAGAGGAACTTTTCCAAACAGTTCTGTGCTTCAAGGTCACTGCTCCTCTCTGTTGTTCTTCTGCTGTGAAGAGATAACTACTGCTGCAGAAAGCAGGAAGAAAACACTTTCTGGCTTGTCCAGCCAGCTCTCGACTCTGTTCCTTGGAAAATAAGCAGATGGAGTTTTCCTAAGACTTTTCTTGTCTTCTAGGCTTGTTCAGAACACCAGAACATCAAAACTTCACTAAAAGACCTTCCACTGGCCTAGAAGAGAGACCTCTCACGCTGACCCAGCTACAGAAAAAAGAGAAAAAGACCACACCCAGAGAAAACTCAAAATTCTTCCAAGTTTCTCTCCACAGCGAGAGATTTTACTATTTAGCATTGTTGTTCTTTTTCTCTGTGTTTGTTAAATAAATACTTCTGTATCTCCTTCACTTTCCTCCAAAGAAATATTTCTTTCCCCAAACCTGATAAAAAAATAACAAATAAAATAAAAAAATAGTAACTACTACCTACTTTCTATTAGAAAATATTTTTCTCAGATTTTATCTCAAACCAAAACAAATATACTTGGCACCCAACGTGGGGCTTGAGGAAACAGAAAAAAACCTGTACTAATTACATTTAAATACACCTTCCCCTAAAATATCCACCAGTTCCACCACATCACCAACAACTGTCTGGCTCAGAAAGAAAAGTGTTTATTGCCATGGCTCTCGTCTTCAGCTGCCTGACAGCTCTACTCTCTCAGGGGTACCTGCATCACCCTGGTTGGTCTTCCTAAATCATAGAGGGTGATGTGCCCTGCACTAAAAACACCTCTTAGAACTGGAGCTGCTATTTATGGCAGCTGTCCTAGGCAATGCCACCTTTACTTGGTGATCTCATCAAATCAGACCTATCCAAACAGGTTCTTGCATTTTCCACAACTCTGTCTAGCAGCTAAGGAATTGTCTTCCAGTCTATGCATAAAATCTGTACCATAACTTAGGGGTGTGGGTGCTGCAATTCCTGTGAAAATCTCTACTTTTGCTGAGAAACGGGAGGAGGTTCTCTCTCACAGTCAGAAACAAGCATTTCAAACTCCTAATTTTACATTTGGGCAAAGTCTCTTTTCACCTAACACTCTTCCCCTGAATTTGGTGAATGTCTTCTGCATCATGATTCTGAAACTCCCTTAAATATTTGGTGACAAAGAAAATATACAGGATGAGAAGGGAGCAAAATAATTTCTCTCTAAACATGCTGGTATGGAAAAGGATGTTGCTTTTAAGTAAACTGTAAAAACTACATGAGAGCAATGACTGTATGTATAAACAGCTCTGCTAGGTAAGTGAAAGGATCACACAGAATACATTTTCAGCGTCAGGTAACACCTTATTGACTTATGGGGAAGGTAAAATCAGATCTGACAAGATCACAAGGCTTACTGAGTGTTTGCAGGCAAATAAGAATTTAAATATTCTTTTATGGTGCAATGCATACACATCTGGACCAGGGAACATCGATTCACTGCTAATGTTTTGCTGTAAGGGGGAAATTCCTCAGTGTAATCCCTGAGTTGAATTTATTGGAAATGTAGAGCTGGAAGTTTCACTTTTTATAGAATCCCAGAACCCCAGAATGGTTTCAGTTGGAAGAGACCTTAAAGATCATCTAATTCCAAACCCCTGCCATGGGCAGGGACACCTTCCACTATCCCAGGGTGCTCCAAGCCCTGTCCAGCATGGCCTTGGACACTTCCAGGGTTGGGACATCCACAATTAATGCCATTCATGTCCCTCTGCATGTCCCCATCTCCTCACTTCTCTAGGATCTACCACTGGCCACAGACCTGATCCCACTGAAAACTCCTTATTGCAGTTAGTTTGTGCACTTCCAGACAATCCTGATTCAAACAGAAGTAGATGGGGATAAATGTTCAGTGAAGATGGCATCATTATTTTTGGCAGAATCAGACAATCACACCAGAGGACCAAACAAATCCCAAGCCAGAGAATGACTGACAGACAGTCACATGCCTCTTATGATGTCAGACACTTAGGACATGATAAGAAAAGGCAGATAAACAAGATCTATTAATAATTTCCAGTGTAGTTTGAGAAAAACAAAGGTTATATCCCCATTTGTCAGAAGCATGGTCTTACAGAATTGTATGTGCAGAGTGATACCCTTTGGGCTGAGGGATGTCTCAGAGATGTTTTCTCTGTACAAATTCTAGAATGTCTGGGTGGACTGAATTTCCCTTTACCTACTGGAATGTTTTAAGTCAATTCCTAGTATGTCTAATCCCCGGAATTTTAGACTGCTGGACTATTTTTTTTTAGATTATTTTAATCTCAAAGGGATCCAATTCTTGTGCTCTCAGGCTGCTGTCAGGCAAAGCAAAGTGAGGCAAGTAGATATGATCAAGAGATTTTCTTTAAAAACACATTCCTGACTCAAAATAAAACTTTCAGCCAGATGATCTACAGAAATAATTATGTGTTACTTAAGACAGCAGAATAAATGCAAACTACTTGAATATTCTGGGTATTCATATGAAAATGTGACAGCACCGTGGGTTTTGCTAGAGATATTTTATGAAAACGAAGGGATTAATTTGTAATGCAGACTGATTTCTGCCACTAGGCTATTTTATCATTATACTGAGCTTCAAGCACAGGTACTGATTTTTCAAGTTTTGCTTACACAGGTGATGAGTCTGATGCAATATCCTTCTCTCTCTCTGTACAATGCTTGTCCTCAACAGCGTATCCACACAAAAAACCACTGCTTTTAAGTTCAAAAGAGTAACTAGAACTACAGAATGCACTCCTGGACCTTCCTTCTAAAAAGTTCGTAGGCTTCTTTAAGCTTCTCATTTGGTCTGTAGTATAAAAACAAGCCCTGATGACTAAATTTGTTTTCCTTCTTTCATTTCTCGGAAAAATTGCCATGCAAATTGTTCAATTTCCAAACAATAAAGCCACTCATAAAATTTTCAGCTAGTTCAACGAGCAAGACCAGTACTTTATGTAGTAATAGGGAACTGTACTGCCATGTGCCAGTACAAGTTCCTAACACAAAAACAACATTTTAATTCCGCATCCCTGACACACCTACACATGCAGAAGGCTAAGCACAGTAGTTCTTACAGAGCAGAGCAATAAAACCAAGAAAAATATCTGAATTACAAAACTAATCTTATTTTTTTCCTAACAGCTACTTCCTACGCAGATGGCTCAGACCACACTTCTGTGTGACAAAATTTTAAGTGATATGTGTTGTCTCAATAAACAGTCAGATTTCATTCCAAGATATTGTTTATCTTCATTATCTTCCTCTAAGGAATGTGCTAGTGTATCTGTAAGAAACATTCAGGTGCAACAAAGAATGAAAACAGTTCTTTTAAAACTTCAGGTTTTCATCCTTAAACATTGGAGTTGCTGAAAGCGACTTATAAGTTGCCATGTTTACCAAAATGGGCACAAAAGGTGAAAAATAAAAGGATAAGAGATGCTTTGTTCAGCCAAAGTTTTCATGTGTTCTTCATCAAAGAATACATCTCTCTGCTGTGGTTCACCAGCTCTTCTTTTCCCTGGGACTCAGTGTACCCTCAGAGAGTTTATCATTATATTTCTGTTATAAAAAGAGGAACATACAATGGAGCAACAACTCTTGAATTCTTAGTGAACTCCTTTCATTCAGTACTTTTTTATTATTAATTCAAATATAAAGACAAACTTGTTTAAAACATTTCCATATGCTATCTTTTTTATGTAGAACATGAACAAATTGAATCTCTTTTACAATTCCTGTGGTTTTGGAACATTAATTTCTTTCCACCATTAAAACAAAACAAAACAAAACAAAACTAATCCTTAAGAAAGACACTAATTAGAGGAAGACAGATTTACCCGCCTACAAAAAAAAGTTTATAAGGGCTATTGACAACCTAAATGACTTTTACACCATAAAAACACATGTCTTCTTAAAAGCACCATTCATTATGTAATTCAGTCAGTGCAGAGGTTGGAAGGAACCCAACCCCTCTGCTCAATATGGCCATAAAACCCCAAAGCAATCATGAAAGATCTATTTTCCTCCCAATACCACACCTTATGAAAGAAACTTAGCCATCACCAAGGGCTGCTTAGGAAAAGCCTCGGCTCCATACCCAGTTCTGGCTAAAACAGGAAAAAAAAAAACAAAAAAAAAAACAAAAAAAAANNAAAAAAAAAAAAAAAAAAGAAACTAGCCAGAAGGAAACTTAACAACAAAAGACGCATTAAGAATCTAGAAAGTGTTGTCTGGCAAATAAACCTTACAGCCTTCTCTTTAGTGTGGGTCACTGTTGCAGTAAAATACACCACTGCAGAAAGAAGGTTTTGAGAAGGCCACTGAAAATCGATTTGGAAGTACAAGAAAAGTCATCACATGGAACAGAAAAAACAACAATTTTAACTGATTGAGCAGGAAAAGAGAGAAGGTGCATAACAAATGTCTGCAAAATAACAAGTCGTGCACCGAAGGCGTTCAAAATCTGCTTTTCTTCCAGTTATATAATAGACAAAGAACGAAACATTTAAAGATGCCGAAAGGCAGCAGGTTTGAAATTGAAAAGGGATTTTTTTTTTTTTCAATAGATAGCAAAATTAGACTTTGAAACTCAATGTTATGTATGACGGAATTGTTAAGATCAGTAATTCAACAAGGAAAAAAAAGAGCTATTTGAAGTGTGTATGAATTGAAAGAATAAACAATTCTATACAAGCAAATTTGAAGAAGAGTGAGACAAAATTGGTGGGGATATTATACTTCCTACCTGGGACTTTAAGGCAATCTCTGGCTTTTACTGAATCAAATAAAATCTTCAAGTAGGGGACAAGTTTCAGCTCAGTCACCTACTGCTTTAACCAATTTATTTGGACTTCAAGGAAAACAAACACCTCCTCCCAGTTGCCCCAAAATTGGTGTCACCGTTGACCAACCTCACCATTTGTTCTAAGATGATCCATCAGCAAAGTTTCCTCTGTTTTCCAACAAACCCCTCATTTCTCACCTCTTCTGACCATTTCCTTTTTCCAGGAAGTTCCCACACAAGTTTCCTGGGATTTCTGTGAGTGGGGCAAAACCCCCATGGGCTCCCACACCTGTTGGTTCTGCCATTTCCTTCAGCCCCCTTCACACAGCTTCCATTTTGGGAACATTTTACCAACTTTTCTTCCAATAGCCTTCGGTTTGCTTTTATATCCTTCACTTGGTGACGTCTCTCAGAAGTCTTTCCTATTACCCACTTTCTTTCATGTTTTAATTACGTTAAAGCTTAGAAGTCTCACAAATGAGCAAGGATACATCCCTTCCTCCTTCCTTTCTTGTCCAAGCTACTGGTTGGAAGAGTTTTCAGACTTCAGCTCCACAATGCTTAGAGGTACATGGACATGCACATGTAACTGGCTAACGTATTATACAGTTTATTACTACATCATTAAATATCTTGTTGACAGTATAATTTGTTAAAACTACTCACAGGGCTAATTTTGACGAAAATTAACATCCCTCTCCCCCTCAGAACAAAAAGGAGCACCTGGTTTAAGTTTAGAACACCCCAAACAGATATTTTTATCTGTTGGAATGTGAGCCCCTGTGGGTCTCAGGTGTTCAAGCCCAGAAACGAGCAAGAACACGGAAATTGAATTAAAACCATTGAAGAAGCTGAGAGATATAAAGTCACATAAATGGGAAATAGAAGTGTAAACTTTAGTTTTCAGCAGAAATATATCTTAAGAGCCTTAAATACCGAGAAACTGTATTAGTTGAGTTTAAAAAGCCCTTAAACCTAGTTTTTTAGTACAGCAGTGCTACCTTTCACAGAGTACCATGTTCTAGATGAAATATAAACATCACTACATTCCTAGCATTTTTTAGATAGGCTGTGCACATAATCAGCAAGAACAGATAGAGAGCATATACGTAAATTCTATGTAAGATTTGTGTAGCAGTCACGACTATTTTCGTAAATCAGAATTAAGCTTGGACAGGTTTAGAGAAGGAGAATTATAATCTTGTTTTAGCCTTATTGGTTAATTAATGAATATAATGCATATCCTGGTGTGGTAGCTTAGAAGAAGAAGAAGAAGAAAATTGCTGCTATGAAACTTATGCTGCTAAGGCTGCTGTTGCTGCTGCTTTTTCACGAAATGTAACACTTCAAACTCTCGCCTTCAGATGAATTAAACAACGCAAACAGCACAGCAGCCTCGTCTTTTCCTTTATCTCTCTTGATTGTGGAAGACTCCATTATATATTCAACATTTTCCCAAAGCAGAAACCATAGTTTGTGTCTGTCAGGAGGAGCATGGGATGAAAACAGAGTGTGGTGCAACTGCATGCACACTGGTACATTAAATTTGGCTCTTGGGATGGCTGGCTTGGAGCAACCTGCATCTCTGCAAGGAAACAATGGGTTTTACTATTCAAAACAAGGCAGCTGCATGAAAAACATCTGTGGGGAATTTTTTCTGGAGTGTCCTACCACCCAACTGCGGCCAGGAATGATTTAACAAGAGTACTTTATTTTAACACACAAAACCCATGTCACATTCTGCATCCTGCTCACAATAATTTCTTCCTGGTAGCTGGAAAATTCGCTGTGATTCCACACAGGGTGGGATAACTCTGGACTTACAGACAGACTGGGGAATGAGAGGCTGAGAAGGGAACTCCTGGAGGTCCTGGTCAATGGCAGTGCCCTGGAGCCAGGAGGGACCTCCCTGTCCTGGATTGTCCTGCTCTGTTCTGGGCTAGGGAGGCCTCACCTGGAATATTGTGTGCAGTCCTGGGCACCACAGTGTAAAACAGACATTTAGCTGTTAGAGAGTGTGGAAAGGAGGGTAAAAGGATGGAAAATGTTGTGGAGGGTGTGATAGACAAAATTGGTTTTTGCGATTGAGTTNATCAAAGTGGGAAGAACTCGGGAGCTGTCATTGTCCATTTTGGGATGCACTGAGGCAGGAGCCTCTGGAGCCCAGAGTGTGACCTCTGAAGGCCTTTCCAATCAATCCCTCCTTTATTCCTGTCTGCTCTCTGTTTCTAGGGAGCCATTTAAGGCATCATTGGTCCTCTGGTAGTCTGAGGGAAGAGCATCCAGTGCTCACCCATGGGCTGCCCTCTGCTTCACCGTGCTCATCCCAAATTCCTGTCCTGGGGCAACTGTTAATAAATCTCTAAATTAAAAACAGTGTTATTAACACTGCTTATAACAGTAAATAACAGATGGTTATTTCTGACAGAGGGGCCGTGTAGGAGCAGCTGGGGGCTCTTGGTTAGTTCAGCTGGAGAGGAGGAGGCTGAGAGGAGACTCATCACTGTTCCAGCTTCCTCAGGGCAGGAAGAGCAGCTCTGATCTCTGCTCCCTGTGACGGGGACAGGACCCAGGGAAGGGCTGGAGCTGAGTCAGGAGGCTTGGGATGGAGCTCAGGGAAAGGTTCTTCCCCCAGAGGGTGCTGGCACTGCCTAGGCTCCCCAGGGAATGGGCACGGCCCCGAGGCTGCCAGAGCTCCAGGAGTGTTTGGGCACTGCTTCCAGGAATGCCCAGGGTGGGGTTATTGGGGTGTCTGTGCAGGGACAGGGTTTGGGCCTGATAACTTCTGTGGGTCCCTTCCAGCTGAGGGGATTCCATGATTCTACACTGGAATTTGCTGGTAGATGTTATGCATCATGCCAGCTGGTCAGAAACACAAGGCTAGTGCCCTTTCCAGCTGTGGCACCACAGGTAAAAACCACTGTCCCATGGAGGGCTGGGATGATGCCTCGAGCTACAGTGCAAACCTGCTCTGCCACAGGACCTTACCTGTGCAGTTTCCCAACACATTTTTGTAGCAGACGTGAAAATTTCAGGCCATCCATGATGTGGAGGAAGAAAGCAGAGATCTCAGTAAAACCCTGGGAAAGGCTTGCTTGCATTATTAAATGTGTTTGATTAATAACCCTTATTCTTAGAGTGCAAGGATTTCAGTCATGTCTGGCTGAGTTAATGATCCTCAGAATATAAACCCACATGCAAATCAAACCCCTAAATCTGAACCCTTTATTGCTTCAAACTTGAATTTTCCTGCTTGGATCTCTGTCATTTCAGCTAGTTGAGTGGCAGCCAGTAACATATATTGTGACTAATGACTCCATTTCCTACTTTTCCCAGTAGGCAGTCTCTACCTGATAATCACAATAATGCATACTGTACATGTCTCTAAAAGTTTTGGATTTTTAAAAACATTTTTCCCCTTCTTTTTTTTTTTTTTTTTTTCTGTTTTCTGTTTTTTCCTGTTTGAGAAAAATTTGTCCACTTCAGTTTTTGGGGTATTTCCACAGATTTTGACTTGTTCTAGGCTGTTTTAATATAGCATCAGAGACTGGCTTGGGTTTCAAGGGACTTTAAAGATCATCTAGTTCCAATCTCTGAGCCATGGGGGGCTTCTCCAGCTCTCCTGGAGCCCCTTAAGGCACTGGAAGGGGCTCTGAGGTCTCCCTGGAGCTTTCTCTCCTGCAGGTGAACACTCCCAGCTCTCCCAGCCTGGCTCCAGGAGGGTCCTTGAGATGAATCTTCATTCCAATCAGATAAATAAATGCCTCTTAAATAATGGAGGAGTATTTAAAGAATAAATTTTCCATGGGTTTCAATGCAAAACCTGGCCAGGTCTCTGCCTTAGGTAGACCTTCCTGATTTTGGTT
>VZRF01004609.1:226062-270326 GCA_013396875.1 Vireo altiloquus | reverse complement strand
TTTTTTTTTTTTTTTTTTCCACTGGGTAATCATAATCTTTTCATACAACCACAGCCAATTAACATCAGCTTTGCAATAAATCAACAATATACAGTCAGTAAAATTCCTAATGGTCTCTTTCATAATTTACATATTAATTATTTACATGGGTAAAAAGGTCAACAAATCTCAGAAATACTGACAGGGTGTTTGTTGATTTGAATGATAAAATACCAGCTTTGAGAATGTATCTTGACTGCAAAAAACAATCACCTGGTTTAATTGATTTGGCAACAGAATATTAGACATGAAAGAAATCCAAGATAAAAAGCCTTGTGCAAGAGAACCATAAGGTAGTTTTTGGAATTCTTGACAGTGTAGAAGAAGAGATGTGCTTTGCAATGAGGTCATTTTAATTTATCTCTTTATGATAAATTTGACAGACTTCTTACTTGATTTCCAGTGAGTTCAGAATTGAATTGCTGAACTTCATGAAGCAGAGGAGTTTGTATCAAAGGAACACTGTGAATTGAGCTGAGGTGATATTGTAGAAAAGTGTCAAATTAAGCCCACCACTGAAAGTTCCACAATTCTCCCTGACTGCAGAGAGCTCCTTGGCTGCCTCTCACAGCTCCCATCCCCAGAGACCCTCTGAACACCTGGATAGGGCATCTGATTCATCATCCCACCTTAAATCAGAAAAGGACTGAATTTCATTCTCCCCCAAAGAGTAACTGCTCACACAAGCTTCTCTCAAATCACTTCAGCTGCCTTCTGGGGTTGTGGTCTCCCCTCAGTGAGCCTGGGCCAGCTCTGTGAGAGCTTTGCTTTGTTCTGAAGTTGATAAAGACCCACTTTGCTGATTATCAGGATCATTAGCTAACAGCTACACACCTCAATATTTTTAAAAGGATGCTGTGCACCCAGCAAACAACTCTGACAAATCACTCCGTGATGCACCAGCTGTATGTTCTTTGCTCATTAATTAGGTGACAAAACATGGTATTTCACAGCCAACTCCTGCTCAGCAACACATTTAGCTTGATGAAAAGCTGTGGTATTATTTACTTCTTTAACAAAGGTCACCTCCTTGATATTTGATGGGAGAAGTGTTGTGTGCCACACGACTGATCCCTTGATGGAGCACCCCTGAGCCCATGAGAGGGTGTTTCCACATGAGCTCATCCACGTGGCTGGACATCAACCACTCATCTCCATGCTCCCAGTGGAAGGGGTGGGTGTATATTTCAACAGGATTGAGTCAGTGGAATTGCCCAGTTACCTACACAATTAGCTGAGAGTGTGGCCAAAGTTAATGAAATTGAATATCCATATTTCAGTCTTCGGAGACTCTTTCTGTGGAGTATTTAAGGGACATAACAAACATGAAGTTGTTAGCTGAGCTGGACTGCATTGGTCCCTGACACTTCAAATTATAGATAAGTATCTAAATGGAGCAATTAATTCAGGTAGGCTGGATTCAGTGCTTATTCACTCTGATCTGAATGACTGAACTAATTTTTACGTGTGAGTGGAACCTGATTCTTGACTTTTTACTTGAGATTTTTACCTTCTGAGTAACAGCTGGCTTCCAAATGCACCAACAGCATAAGATTTTAAGAACTGTGCTGCCCTTGGTTTAAGAACCATTCATGCACAAAATAGAAACCCCAAAATTCCTCTCCTGAGCTTCTCCTCAGGCAAGCACTTGTTTTAAATGAGCTTTGCCCATGAAAAAAAACCCCAGCTGCTATTTAAGTGACAGACAATGCAGATTACATTCATAGGTTAGCCCACGACCTGCTCGGTCACCAGCAGATGAATATCCCTCACTAATTGGTTTTGATTGCTGGTGGGGTGGTATGAGAAGAAGAAAAGCTTCTGAATCTGTGTAAGCACTACCCAGCAGTAACCAAAACATCACTGAATAATCAGTGATGGTTCCAGCACAAATTCAAAACACAGGCACACACCAGCTACTGTGAAGACATTTAACTCTCCCCCAGCCAAATCCAGCACACCCAAAATTTATTTTCCTGTAAGGTTAATTGTCAGTTCTCCAGCTACTCACTCTAAGACAAGCATACTGACCTGCTGTTCCCCATCTGACCTGAAAATAGGAAATACTCTCCAAATAAATGATAATGATCAGAAAGAGATGCAGAAGTTGTGTTTTAAACAGGGTTAAATGTACATCTGGAGGTTCCGCCCTTGAACTTAGATACTGTGATTCAAAACATTTTTAATTACTTATAAAGGTATAGGTAAAGAAAGTTCTAGAACATAGATTTATTCAGAAATGTCAGTTATTCTTTCCCTTTTTTTTTTTTAACATTAATCAAAGCAAACCCACAAACACTACTGAGATAAGAAGACACCCCCACTATCTCAGATACCTTTTTTGCATCAAATCCGTGCAAAATGTGTTTACCTTGTCCTTGCCATGGCCTAAAACATGCATAGCAAATCATGCACTGTTGTGTCCAGTGGGCTGGTAGTCAGGTCATTTTCTGAAGGCAGCAGCAGCAGCAGTCAGTGGTATTAACTTGCTCATAATATAAAGGCCAAAGTCTGATATACTTCAGAGAACCAGATCCGATATTAATCCTTAACAGTGCAGGCAATAAAAAGGCTCCTATCTACAAATACAATAAAATTTACCATGTGGAACTTACTGTGCTGGCAGTGAATCCCATTAAATCCCTGTGGACATTTACAAACATATCCTATGAATGTGTCACCTCGGTACGCTTCACTAATTTCACACATCCCACCATTATGACATGGATTAGGAAGGCAGGGTCCTGATAGAAAAGGGAAGGAAAAAAAAAAAGTGAGAAGTGTGTACACATCCACAATAACAGCCATAATAATTTCAGTCATTTATAAGCATTCATTAAAGAAATAAAATGCCTTACTCAGGCCTTTATATTCCTCTAACTCAGTAAAATACACCCTTCACTGCCTCCAGAAAACTTGCCAGCACGGATTTTTATGAACAAGAAAAAATATGAAGCGTGTCACTACTCATTAATCACAGCATTATTTTTTAATGTGAGAGAAGACAGGAGACAGTGAAGCTAAATCTTGCTCTCCTGTTAAAGATAACAGGCATTCTAGCTTTTGCACCACTGAGGAAATAGGTATTAATCAAACATGCCTATCATGCTCAGAGTGACATGTACAATGTCCCTGAATGATCACTACATGTCAAGTTAGCAAGCTGAGGAGATCTTTGCTATGGCTTCGGGTGACTTTCTGAAATGTGAGTATCTGGGCCAGTTAGCAGCAACCAAACCAACTATTCCTTTTCCACTCACTGCCTCTTCAGCATGTCCACTTCAAGATGATTTCAAAAAGTTCTTCTGACTAAATTTTCCTTTTCACCAGCACGCCATGTGCTAGGATGAACAAAACTTGAGCACGGAGATCTGTTAGGATTGCAATTACTAAAACTTTATATACCTTTGAAGAAAAGAATTGTTTGAACAGAAGTCTAGACTTTACTCATTTAACAGCACTGTAAAAGACCTATTTACATTTTATTATCGTACTAATACTACCCACAACATGACTCCTAACAGAAGAAAACATCGTTTTGATGGTTTGTTTTTTTTTTTTTTTTCAATCTTTTATTAAAGAATTGTCAAATGTTGTTTAGGAAACCCCATGTGCAAGTTTATCTGTGGAAAGATTTGTAAATTCAACGTTATTGAATGTATGTTATTTGGAACCTTTGCCACATACCCAGAAAAGCGATGATTGCTGTTTGTTGAAATGCAAGGTCATAATCTTTCACTCACTTAAGATTGCATTTGGAAAAAAAAAACCAAAAAGAAAAGAAATTTTCAGCATAATTTACTGACGATCAGGACTAGGAATCTCAGAATCCCTGAGCTTGGAAAAGAACACCAAGGCCATCGGGCCCGGCCTGTGCCTGAACCCCGCCTTGTTCAGGCCCAGAGCTCTGAGTGCCACCTCCAGCCCTTCCCTGGACACCTCCAGGGATGGGCACTCCAAACCTCCCTGGGCAGCTCCTGCCAAGGCCTGAGCTCCCTTTCCATGGGGAAATTCCTGCTGCTGTCCACCCTGAGCCTCCCCTGGCCCAGCCTGAGGCTGTTCCCTCTCCTCCTGTCCCTGTTCCCTGGGAGCAGAGCCTNTTGCCGTGAGGGGCCCAGAACTGGACACAGCACTCGAGGTGCTCCCTCAGCAGTGCCCAGCACAGGGATGGTCACTGCCCTGCTCCTGCTGCCACACCACGGCTGGGACAGCCCAGTGACCACCTGGGCACCCCTGGGCTCGTGTCCAGCTGCTGTCACCAGCACCCCCAGGGCCTTTCCCAGCTCTCCAGCCCCTCTGCCCCAGCCTGGAGCTGCAGAGGCTTTGCTCTGACCTGACAAGTCGCCTTGTTGGACCAACAAATGTATGAATTGAATGATTTAGACTTTAAAGTTTAGCACTTCTGAGCATCTGCCTGTTCATATTGTCAATTACAAGCCCAGGTCTGACAGATTCTCACAGCAGCACCATTCATCCAAGACATCACATCAGTGAAAACCACGCTCTACAAGCAAATATTAATTTGCAAAGCACAGAAATTAACTGAATGATGAGGATGTCAGAACACATTCCCCAGTTATTACTGCTCATGTGGCTATTGCAATTTCAGAAGCCATGCAGGTGCACATTTCTATTACTACTTTTGCCATCAGCCAGTTCCAAGACACAGCCCTGCAGAGGCTTTGCTTGCCTACATCATTAAACATGGGCTATATCTCACTGAACCAAAAAAAATAATGGACATGAACATACTGCAGATTATTCCAAATGGAATTAGTAGCAAAAAAAGGGAAAAAGTCCTGAAGATGACAAGGAGAATGGCTGCTGCCTGTTTTGCCTTTTCCAGGCCACATTCTCTATTACACTTTAAAAGTACACTACATTCTTAATTCCAGGAATATGCATGTCTTTCAAGTATTACTGCTTCTGTTTCTCCTTCATAATAATTTGTGAAGAAACATGTCTAATAATTTGCACTTTTGGCCTCTCAATAAATATGATCAGTGCAGCAGTTTGGGGAGTACCTGCAGGCAGCCTCATGTGTTAATTGTTTCTATGCAAGCAGATCTCTAATCTTCCAAGAACAATAAATCTTTTAATAATTACTTTCTCCTTTTGCTTTCTGCTTTCTCTGTATGGCTTGTTAAGCACACGTTCAGCCTACTTTCATTGATTTTCTTTATATTTTGCATTTTCTCAGATCAGTCCAAACTGCAAAGGCTTAAAGGTTATCTGAGGTGCATAGTGATAAATATACTGGTGCATGACAGTATTTTTAGCTAATGTTTTTCTTTTATGAAGCCTTCCTTCTGGAAAAAAACCCCACATCTACAGTATGAACATTTTTTCCTGATTATGGTTGTTATGGACAAATAATATCACTGTTTTGAATATAAATGTTGAGTATTTTGCTTTGGGTGTTTTTGTTTGCTTTTGTTGTTTTTAATAGAAAATGGTAGTTCAATAATTATTTTCAGAGCAACAAAACACCCTCATTAATTATGCTGACATTAAAAAATGACAACCACTCAGTTTTCATTAGGTAACATTCATTTATTGATAAAGACATGGGTTAGACTAAACCCTGCGTTCTAAATGAATGAATGATTGAAAATTAAAAAAGTCTGTGTCACCCTAACATTGCTTCTCCTAATTCTGCAAAGGACCAGACTTTGAGTTCACACATCTTGAGGTTATTTAAATTGCATCAACACCCAAACAGGTGATTCTTTTTAATTCATTTGTTTATCATGCATTTATTTATTTAATTTAACTGAAGCTACAGGACCCCTGATGCATTTTGTGCAGATTTTAGTATCTGGAAGGATCTGGGGCCTAATCCTGCCATCATTCCACTGAAGCAGCAAAAATGTAATGTGTAAGATCTGGGCACAGATGCCAGAGGATGAGAAGTCCCAGACAACTTCCACAGAGATGTGTAGGCTTTTAAAAAACCATGGTATTGAATTCTGGATAATTAATTCTGTGACAGCCTGATTAATATGGTCTGTTACTCAGATCTATAGCAGCAAGTTCAAAAATTTCCTTTTTTTTTTACCAAAAAGGGACAAAAAAACCCAACCAACCAACCAAAAAAAACCTAGCAGAAAAAAAAAAACCAAGAAAGAGCCCAAACGAACCAACAAAGGAACAAACCAAATATGTCAACTAATTTTCAAAAACAGTTGACTTCAGGGATTAGTTTTTTTCAAATCAATAGTGCTGTAATACTTTTACAGGTAATCTTTAAGTGGCTTCCAACACAAAGAGAACAACAACATTTGATCAATATTAATGAGCAGAGGAATTCAATGGTATGGTTTCCAGGCATTTTTATCCATGTTCATATAAAATAATGTCAGCAAGATTAATTGTGCACTCAAAGTAATAGATCTATTCACTTTGCTTCTCTTTTGAGTCCTTCTTTGTTCAGTTCCAGAGATATTAGCCAACATAATAAGTATAGCCCAAAATACATCATTCTGTTATTCAATTGAAATCCCATGCTGTTTTTGAAAAAATATTGAAAGTTAACTTAAAGCGTAGCAGGTTTTAAATTTTAGATGTTCTTACTAAAACCTCAGAGACTTTATAGATGTATGAATCAAACAAATGCATCCTCAGCAGAGTTGCAAAGGGGCTCAAGGCAGAACCATGTTATCTGTTTTCTCCTTTGACAAGTAGAGTCAATGAAAATTTCATAATAAAATCTTGTGTCATGCCATACTGCAGTGGAAAATGCATATTTGAGAGAAACCATCAGTTTTTCTACAGCAGGTAAAGCCAGGAAGGCAAGGAAACCAGTTCAGTGAGAGCCATCTGCATCTAAAAAACAGCATAAGAATTTATTTTGCCCAATATAAAATCTGCTCATGCTTTGGTGGGAAAGACATTCAAAAATTACAGGGGACGTCATTAAACAAGAAATCAACATCAGCCCATCTTCCTGATACCTTTGGATTCCCCAGACTCAAAAGTGTGCTAAAACAGAAAGCTGACCAAAAATCAAAGCCCATCTTCCCTTAGTAAGTCAAGATTAAGAGACAAATATAAAAAATGTAAGGAGAAAAGAAAGAAAAAAATGTATACTCCAGTGGAGTGAAACATGAAAAATAACCACATTTTTTATAAGTAAAATTAGGGAAAATGAAATAAAAACATTAACACTTTTGATGGTATCGATCCATTTTCTCTTCATGTAGAAATAATATGACTTTAATGGAAAATACTAAATTAGATATTGACCTTGATGTACATCAAGGCGAAGACACAAAGCTAATTGCTTCATTTATTTTGTGTAGAATTACTGAAGTAGGATTAATAGATAATGTTATTCTGATGATATAATAAGATGCAAATCCCATCAAAACAAATATTGGGAGCTATCATCAAACTAATAAAAGTTATCAAATAATTATGCTTTGCATTTTAAAGAAAAGTACTCTCCAGCTGCGTGCCTTTGTGACATCAGCTTTTCTTCAGCTCCTCTTGGCTTTACAAGAACGTCAAACAGGGTTTTTTTTTCCCCCTCTGATAAATTGAAATCTTCATCAGAGGTCTCTCACACAGTTTTGACACCAGTAGTTTGAATTTTTTCATCTGTGTTGGGATCATGCATGATGCTCTAGGTGCTTCCTCTGCCAAAGCAAAGCCTTCAAAAAAATCCCGCTTAACAGAGAGCTCCTGCATTTTGAAATTAGAGTGTGCAAAGGGAGCCAGGGTGGCAAACAACTTATATCAACTTTATGGGAGAGTAAGAGTCAGCTTCCTTGCTGCAGAACACCACAAGCTACCCACGGCGAGTGTTGGAGTCAGGAAAATTTGGGAACTTTTCCTGCTCCTCTGAGTGTTTGTTTTACCCTCAGAGCTCCTCAAAAAAGGCTTGGCCTGCAAACCAAGCTTGTGGGAGCATTTGCCCCCAATTCTGGATGAGCTGAGAGCACCAAAGGAATGAGGAGATGTTGTTTAGTGCACCACAGAGTGTGGAGTTGGAGTTTTTAGGTTTTGCTATATATATATATATATATATAATAGGGAGCCAACTCTTCTTCATCTTCTTCTCTCTTCTCCTTCTCTTCCTTTTTCCCTCTGACATGAGTTCCTGTGACTTGTTAATTGGTAGATAGAATTTAGTGTAGAGGAGACATGTCAATGAGGTTGATATTCACTGGTTTTGGGAACAAAATAAGATAGGTAAAGTTTTCTAACTGGTTGATAATAGATATAAAAGCTACCTGCTTTGGGTAGCCATTGCCATTCTGCCCTCGTGTTCCTGGAGGTCACAGCACAATCTGTGCCTCTGAAACTTTGATAAGAAAGAAAAATAAACAAGCTTTGAAACAGCAGAAAGAAGCTTCATCTCATCTTTTTGGGACAATGGACACTGAAATAAGGAACACAGCCGGGCCAGATGTCAGGATCCGGAAAAGAACACCTCACCCCTGGCAGGAGAGGAAGTTAGGGATCAGCACACTGAATTGGGCTCAGCATCCAGGTGATCCAACACTCCCCTGCCTCAGCTCAGCAGCTCCTGCAACCGAGGACAAAGCTGAACTGCCCCTCCACGGGAAAAAGCCAAAATTCTGCGCTAGATATTTTACAGATAGTTGTGATGGGCTTAATTTCAGAGTCTTGATATTGGAGATGACTTTGTAACTGACATGCATGTTTTCCTCTCACGGCCAAAAACTGTACCAACATTATGTGCACAGACGATAGACTGCCTTTCTTCCAGAAGCATTTTGACCTTTTTTGTGTTTCCTCATCACCCTTTTAAAAACTCAAAATGGATTTTTGAAAGGTCTGCCCCTTCAAATGCAAGACTGCAGAATTCACACTTCAGCAGACACAAATCCAAAGTATAACCTAATGCTGTTCAAAAGAGACACGCAGACGAGCATTCAAATTCATCAGGAATGTCCCTACAGGTTCTGACAGAAGACTGCTTTATTGCAAAAAAGGTCAAGGAATATAACAGAAACCTTTTTGAGGGTCTCTGATCTTCCTCACATTTACTATTTTGGCTGTTAATTCAATATTTTTGTGAAGACTTTACCCAGCACTCACTCGTGCACCATTTTGGGGACATTTGAGGAGCACAGTCCCAGCAGATGTGCTCTTGGCCTCCTGAAGGCACTGCAATCATGCAAATGTCTTCTGGACAGCATGCTCATTCTGCCACTAAAGTATGAAGCATCACCAGCAAAGGACTAATGTTTTGTAGTCCAGTATTTGCTCATTCTTACCCTTTTTTTTTTTTTTTTTTTCCATTTAAAGGTAATTCTCTGTTAAAAATAAACACAAACATCTAAACATTTTAGGACCCAAGTCCAGGTATACTGGTGCATCATGAAAAAGTGATGATCATCAGTTAATGATGATGATGATCCTGATAAAATTGATGCATTTTGAACGAACTCATCCTTCAAACCTTCTGAAGTGCAACAAGAAATTCTTTCTTGCCCAGCATACTCAAATATTTTTAAAATAAAGAGAAAAAGAAATGAACCAAACCACAAGAGCTCCTTCCTACCCTTCAGAAAATTCCTTTTTGAATTTGCTACTGTTGCTTCTATTTCACTGTTGGGATACAAATGTACTTTGCATCAACAAATACGTATTGACCTACACCTTGCTTTTTTGTTTGGTTATTTTAAGCTGAAAAGAATAGGCACTGCAGAACATCATTCACAGTTTATGTGGAATATTGATAACAGTAACTGATTGCTGCATGTTATTCCAGTTAATGCATGAAAGCATTAAAAGGAATTAGGTGACACACACTGTCATCTCATGAACATCCTCAAAATACCAGCTTTGGGGAGAAAAAAAAAACCCAAACAACTGTTCAGCCTGGCTCATAAGTGAATTAGCAGTGAATTAGTTTCTATCTGCCTATATGTTCATTATAAACTAATGGCAGAGATCCAGAGTTAATTGCACTGTGATTAAATATTTATCTTGTTTTTAATGCAGCAAATGGAGCGTGATGATTATAATGATCAAGGTGTCTCCATCTGGATGCAGCAAAAGATAAAGTTCACCCCCTGAGGGCAAAATGCTTTTGGATCATTTCTGCACATTTCCCTCCGATTCTATTCTGCAGAGTTCCTCTATAGGGGAGAAATCTAACCTGATTGTCCAGCCCATCTCCCAACCTTTTTTAAGATGAATAGCTGGAATACTTTCTGAAAAGATGCAATTTATACTTGATGACTATACAATGCCTTTCCTCAAGAGTCTTAAACTTCTCACCCAAGCCTTTGATGGGAAATTATACCCAAATTTGAGGCATGGTGAGTGTAGCAGGCACTGCAGTGATTTTAGAGGGTGAGATATGAAAATACTCTAAAAGCTGGGGAAAGTGTTCAATGCAGTAAAAGACATTTCCCCCAAGGTCTCTTCCATTATTTCTCTCCATATTCCTCAGCTTCCAAGCCTGAGAATGTTCTTTGCCAATTTTCAGTGCTGTTTTCCACCTCTTTGTACCCTTTGCCACCTAAACACGTGTTTCTGAATAATGGCCATTTTATTCTTCCCTCGCCAGCTCTCCCATAAACCTCCTTAGCAAGTGTAAATGTGAGACCTGTTCTGCAACTCTGCATCACCCTTCACAGGAGGATTTTATCTTCCCAGACAACACCTGCTCAGTTTACAGAAAATACATTTTCAAGGCCTTTGCTTTCCCCTCCTCTAACTTTCCACTCAGGCAGCATCAATCTTATTTTTCCCCTAAATGATCCTTTTTTCTGTCACTGACTCATCCCACTCTTTCTGACCCAAGTGTGCCATCTTGGTTGCTACATGTTTTTTGTGATTTATTTTGTGCCGTTGTTAAAACCAGACTAATTTTCCAACTTCCATTAGAAGTATATTCCAAATTTATTGTTCAGTTGATTCTGGTTTACATCAAAGAGGGAAAAAAAACACCCTAACTAAAAACAGAGAATCATTTTGCAAAAACTTTGCTGAAGGTCTGCAGACTTGAATTTTTAATGCTAAAACATTCAGAGAAATATTAGATTAGATTTCAGTTGAGATGTCTGGAAGATTTAGTTCAAAAGTGCAGTCCTGACAACGCTAATGTCTACAGATTCCGCATTAAAATAAACTCTCCAAATCCATTTTCTAGAAGGTTGGAACAAATCCATGTCTGTGTTTACCACATTGATAATGGTTTAAGTAAAACAGACCCAGCAATAAAAAAACTATATATAGTTTGGTACCTAATGTAGAATCTCAATTGCAATTGGGATTTCTGTGCTAAAGTGTTATTTTTATCTCCATAATTCTTTTCATCATATATGAAGATGTCCTTTTTCATTGTTTCACTGCACTTTAAACTGCCAATGATCAGGACTTCTCATCTTTTTTTCTCCATGTTCTGCTATAACTGGAAAATGAGAAAAAAAAAACCCTGAAAAGGTTATGTGAACCTTAATTATAACAGCAAATAGAATAAATCCAGTTATTCCTCTTGCTGAGGATTCCAGTGGGAGCTAAAAAATGCCACAGCCTAAACTTAGGCTATTCATATTTGTATGATTCAGGTCCTAATTACTAGTGCTGCATTAACGACACAGAAACAGCAGAAGAGAACCTCAGAGGGTGGTTATCCTTAGGACATGAAATATTATTAAAAAGTGATGAAATAGAATCACTAAATGTGAAATATATATAGTCCAAGCAGGCATAAAGTTGTCCTCAGCAGAAACCAAGGGAAATAGAGAAGAGCTACACTTCAGTCATTTATTTCCCTGAGGATGTAGGACAGAGGAAATATATCCTTTCCTCTTCCACTTTTTCTCCCAAGCTGTCATCAAACTCTTCTATCTCCATGCGAAAAACCCCAACCCTAAATCCTTTTGAATTCCAGATCCTGTCACTATTCTCCAACTTCTCCTCCTTTCCTAGCTAGACCATTCTTCTTTTTTTTCTCCTCATCTCCCACTCTGGTGCCATATTGGTTTTTGTCAACCCAGAAACCCACACATGGATTTTGAGCATCCCCATTTAAAATCACAACTCGTGTCTGCAGTCACAAGCATTCAGTTTGGAAGACACACAGCAGGGACCACTTGAGATCTGCTTCCTCTGCACCAGCGACATCCTCAGCACAAATCCGAGTTAATTCCTCGTGATTAATGTGGTCCACGTGAAGGAAGTTGCACCTGGGTGTAAATACTGACTTATTTTGGTGGGTAAGGGTGGTAAGCCCTGCGGGGCAATACTGCAGATTGGGATTTTCTGATAAAAAATGCTTTAAATTAAAATTCCTGCTTGTGTTATTGCACACAGTGTAAGAGTTTATAATAAGGAGTTCAAGTAGAGTTCTCAGCCCAGGTGAATTTTTCCTTCAATGTCTGGGGCTTGAGCTGTAGCACTCCCCCAGGGAACTAATTTATTCCTTCAGGGAATGGCATGGCAGACTTCCACTGGAGCTGCCTTATAGCCCCAAAAAATCCAGAGCCAAATGAGATTAAGGTGATAAAAAGAAGTTATTGAAGGTCCTCCAGGCACTCTTACGGCGGAATTCACACGTGATACAGGGCTTGGAGACTTCTATCTCTTTATCAAATTAGCTTAATTTGATACAAGAACAAGAATTGGAAACAATAATCCCCAATTAGGAGTAAAGTTAATGAGGTAATTCCCCTCTTGGTTCAGCCTCCTGCTGAAGCCTCCTCACCCCCTCGGCTTTCTGTTCTACATTGTTTATGTCTAAGTGCATGGGAAGGTGGAAGAATGGCCTTGATTCACTGAAGAAGCAAGACTGGAAAAAGGCTCCAGGAACATGTTTGCCTGACAGCGTAGGAAAAGTACTGGAGTCAACTAAGAAACTATAGAATTATACAATACAGAGCTGTGAATATATGGAAAATACATAAAAATCAAACATCTTTTGGCAGCAGAGCCACACAGTCTTTCCTGGGGTCCAGCCCATCAGACACATCCAACTGCATGACTTAAACAGTTTGGGGCAAAAAAGCTTATTTGGAATGGTAGAAACAGTTTTGTCATTTAGGAGGATGGATTCAAAAAAGAAAAATGAGATATTTTGGGTCAACGTGGAAAGATATTGAAATACTCTCACTCTTCCCCATGGTGTATATTAATAAATAAACTGTTCTGCAATTTGAACAGGACAAAATACTGTCGAAAAGTCGAAACTAATGAAATTCATGAATAACTGTAACACTGACTTGTAATATTGCTGTAGAGTGTTAATGCATGCTTTGCAAGTCAATGTTAAAATACCGTGCTGCAGGCAAATTGAATATATAAATCTCTACCCAGACCTTTTTGTTCTTGGGCTATGGCCTCTTCATTGTAGCTATTGAAGCCATTTCAATAAAACTTCAGGAATTCCAAGGCATTGCTCAGGTTATTTGACACAAATAGCTTTGGAAGTATATAAGTGTAGATTTCACATTATTTTAGTAAGAGACAACTGGACATTCATGGGAGGTTGCTACAATTAAAATCACAATTTTGTTCATAATTGGAGCATATTACAATTTCATAATTGTTATTTTTCTCCCAACAGTTGTCATACAGCCACAACTCCCATGGCAGCCAGTGAATGTTGTGTGTTGAATAAGAACTGGACTATGAAATCTTTTGGCCTTTTACTTATCTTCAGTCACTCTAATAATTTTCATTTAGCATTTTATTACTTTACTAAGTACTGTGGATCTTATGCAAATGTTTTTGCCACAATTTTGTTTTGAAGTCATATGGCATTTATTTGTAAGGAAAATTAATGAAGTCGTCTTATATAAAACAATTTTGTACAAAGGAAAAAAAGAAAAGAAAAAAAATACAAATATAATTGTTTCCAAAATAATTTTTTCAAACTACTACAAATGTAAAGATGTGATTACACAATAGATAGGCAGCTGAATGCCACATATCCTTCTTTCCTTCACCCTAATAATGGGCATTTATGGTCTGAGGTAAAGCACAGTTTATCTAAAAGATTTCCAGTAGAAGAAAGCAAAGTTTTTAATTGCTGTAGTAAAACTTCAAAATAATATAGAATAAAAAAAGAATCTACTTCATTTCTAAGACAAAAAAAACCCCAGGAAGTTCTTGGCTCCTACGAACAGTCATTACCATATGGAAAGTAAATACATGAGTAAAAATGATGTGAATGAAGTGGTGCATATTTGTTGTTGCAAGAAATCATCTAAGTGTCTATGTATGTGCAGAAATCCCCACGGTCCTCTCTGAGTGAACTCATTCAAGCCTTTGCTTGATATTTCCATGCCCCTCAAGCAATTTATATTCTCTTTGTGGTAAGGAATGCAAATCTGATTTTTACCTGTTATGTTGTTTCAGTGACACAGTTTAAAGAGGGCTGTTTAGACTTGCTCAGTATTAATGACAAGCAACATGTCACTGTTTGTTTGTAAAATAATAAGGCCATCTTGAGGCCAAATATTCCTTCAAGATTTTTTTATCTGCTGTTTTTAAACTGACAGACTTAAAGATCTCAAAATGCAAGATACAACTGTTCTAGGAATCCAGCTACCTGATCCCTTGTGGCAAACATTATTGATGGGAGAGCCAAGAGGGTTTGGGACAGCAGGGATTGTGGTTTTTTACCTGGGAGTAAATCTCCAATATATTTCCAATTCGTGCAGCTGTTTAATATCATAGCATGGGGGGTATTAATAATAATATCTGACAGCAGCAATTCATTATTGGTTTTAATATTAAAATATTGGGGTTTTCTTCTTTTCCTTCTCTTGCTTGTTTGCACCTGACAGCTGGACAGCTTTCAATACTTAAACTTTTCTATTTCTTTCTAACCAAATTAGTTTTCTATCGCTTCTTTATTTGTTGATTTTATTATATTTCCTATTTAAGTCTCTCCTAGTACCTTTTTCAAACATGACACAGGAGCACTACAGTACAGTCATCAAGGGTACTTTCAGGACTCACATTGGTTAACTCTGCTGAGAATCTATAAAACTTATGTTGAAATAATTGGGAAGACGACTGTACAGCTTCACCTGAAAATCATTAGATTTCAGGAAGCCTCGTCACAGCCACTCTTGTTTATTTTATGTAACTAGAACTATTTGCACCCTGATCTTCAGCATCTTGCATCAGTATGGTTATGAATGGATCTAGATTGGTGGGTTTTTTTGGCTAAAAAACTTTGAAGCACAGATCATTTAATATGTTAAATATATATTTTGTGGAAAGAGATACCATAAAATAATAAAATGAAGAAAAATCATAAAAATAAGAAATCACCAGCTTGACAAAAGGAGAGCTCCTGGAAACCTCAGGAGACAAGTGATAAATGTGTGTGTATTCATATGCATATAGACACCAAATTCGAGATTCACTCGTGGTCCTTCCAATGGAAACCAGAAAAAGGGATTCATTAAATTCAGAGTTTATTCCTAATTGACATTAACCAAACACACTCCTACAGACATACACTGCATCTGCATTGTAGAGAAAACACAGGAATAACAGAATAACTGCTGTCTTTACTTTAAATGTCTGACTAATTCGGAAGGCTCATCCCCTACAAGTGTCTCTTCTCCTTGGCAGCAAAGACTGAGCTAAATTGGACTCTTCCCTCCTGAAGAGGAAATCAGGGTGGGGTGACATCTACCCATTCTGTTGCTGAGTTGCTGCCCAAAAACAAGGCTACAGACCAAAATTGTGCCAAACAGTCACAATTCAGTGTCAAAGGCACAGCTGCCCGTGGGTGTGCTTGTGCCAAACCAGCTGCTCACAACCTGTATTCAACAGCTCAAACCTTACAATAATGAATACTAACTGGGTTAAAATGTCTGCATGGGAGGGCCTGGATTGTTATCCGTGAGAAATACCCTCAGCATCTTTAAACACACACTTATTTTAAAGTCTTTAACTTTGCTATCTTGTACTACCTTTGCACGGGACCAATTAACCCACACTTGGGTTGTTAGTCAGTATGTTCTTTGCCTCCTGAATTGATGTGCAATTCAAAGCCTTGGCAAATAAAAACCACTCAAACTTGCACTGTAAAGGAGTGAAATTCCTTCCTCGGTACTTCTTATGTTTTCACCGTCAATCCAGCACTTTAAAGATGGTCATAAGACTATTTAAACCCAAAGCAAGCATAAAGTAAGCCTCTTTGTGATGCTATTTTTTGATTGGAGTCCTTTCCATCAGGCTTGTTAACCTGCTTCTAAATCCTCAACCAACCACTAATCCCATTTGGTTGGCTTCTGTTAGTATTTCTTTCTTTTTATTTCGCTTTCCATACATCTAATGACTGGATGGGCATCTGTAGTGAAATTTAACCCCAAAATCCCGCCAGAGACGATAATTTCTTCTTCTTTTCTCTAACTTTTGATGCCTGTCAGCTTATTTCCCCTTGAATTTCTCATCTTGGTTTTCAGCGCTTCCCAGACAAAAAAAAAAAAAAAACAAAAAAAAATCTGTCCTTTCTAGCAGGAGAGGATTTTTGTCAACTCTTCTCTGTCACCTTTAGGCTTTTTGCAGAATCCCAGATTCAGCGAGTTTGGGAAAAACCCCTAAGGGCATTGAGTCCAACCTGTGAACAATCCTTGTCAGATCACTGAGTGCCACACCCAGTGGTTCTTTGAACACTTCCAAATCATTGTGTTCCCCCCCAAAAAAGGTGCTCTTTTTTCACATTTCCCCTGTGTTTCAACTCTACATCTGGGGAGTACAGAGGATTCAAGGAGCAACAGGGTCCACGGAGATCCCTGCAGTAGCAAGAGCAGTAGTTAGTTCATCTTGGTCATCCCTGTTCCACCTTCAGAGGATGAAGAAATAAATATCAAATAATAATCTTTGGCTTTTTTATCCGCTTGCCCTAACTGGCCTGAGGTAGAGCTAGTCCTGCTCTTCTTATCTGTCCCAGCAAGGAGAAGACACATGTGAAACCTCTTTTGGGGAACACTACTTCCCAGATGGAACAGCTGCACTTGTGAAAAACTACCCTGTTGATACAGACCTGGTACCAAGAGGCTTTATATTCACCTTGCTTAATAGAATCACAGACTTTGGGCTGGAAAGGGACTTAAAAATATCATCCATTTCCTCCCTGTGCCATGGGCAGGGACACCTTGAACTAGACCAGGTTTCTCAGATGCCTCATCCCACCTGACCTTGATCTAAGCTCAGTTCAGTCTGAGGCAGATTCCAGGCATGAAAAGCTTCACCTTGGAAAACTTCTGCCTCGAAATTCAGGGAAGGAAAGGAAAAGCAACCAGGAAAAAAAAAAAAAAAGAGTTTGTGACATAAATCAATATCTAGTTTGGGGGATTCCATGTGATCGTTCACTTGTATTTGTACCCTGTGATCAATGCTGTATAACCACCACAAATATCCGTGTCTGAAACTCTGCAGATTATGGAAAAATGCCCATGTATGAGTTTCAGGCAGCTGCCAGCACTGCAGGCTAATCTCAACCTCCTAGCTCCCTTTTTTTTTGTCAGTCTTGAAAAGAAGTGAGCAAGTTTGCCCAAACTTGTGTTATTTTTATGATATATGGACAGACAGTTGCTAAGGGATAGGCTAAAAATACCAATAAATTTTCATTCCTGACCTAAGCAAGACTCCCAGCTTTTAAATGCGACAGGCTACTCTAATAGCCTTCAGTGCCACCTGGCATCTAGAACTATTTTTACTGGATAAGCCTCATTTCCATCAGAATGGTGTTCCATATGACCTTTATATAATTTTCTGGTTTAGTCTATATTTTACTTGGAATAGATGGAAAAGTAATTAGCAAGCTAGCTTCAGGCACTGGGGGGGAAAAAAAAAAAATATGCAGTCCGAGAGGAAAAAGAAAAGGAATTGCCACAAATATGTAAACCAAGTTCGGCAAGACAGTAAATCTGTGGTACAGACCCTGGGGGAATGGTAAATCCTTTCCCTTAGAACAATTCTGAAAGATGATTTTCCTCTTCGAAATGTGTGAAATAGAGCAGCTTTGCACACCACAGCAAAATCACTGTGGCCTGGAAGACAGCCTGGGACCTGTCCAAAAACCACACCACCAGATCCTGCTCTGCAGTGGGCAGGAAACTGAACTCCTTAAGACTTGGTCAGGTTCATCCTTGGTGCTTTGGAGGTGAAAACAGAAAGCAAATTAAACACCTCATGCTTTTATTCTGAAAGTTTCATTTCAATAATTTAAAAAAATTAAAAGAAATAAAAAAAACCTGGTTTGGTTTCTCTTTTCTGATCGTCATAGAATTGTAAAACGGTTTGGTTTGGAAGAGACCAAAAAGATCATCCAGGTCCAACAATCATCAAAGTAATCATTAAAGAAGTTACTTTTTTTTTTCCCCCAAATCAATAAATGCCTCTAAGTCACTATTTTTGGAAAGAAGAGAGATCCTTTGTGAAATCCAATTTCAAACCCACATCGGTTAAGTATTTTAAGGACAAACACGGGATACAGCTGTTATATAAACATATGAGGATAATTTTCATGTAAATATTAATGCCAGTAAGATCTCAAATGCTTTTCATTTGAAGGTTTTGCGTCATTCTCTGAGAACCAAGGACGTGTATCCATCACTTTAACCAAATGGATCTCTCCTGCTCTTGGACGAACAGGGCAGCACCAAATGGTAAAACCATTTCCTGGCATGAAGCAAGGAAAAGAAAAACTTATTAAAAAAGTCATCCTCTCAAGAAAAGATCTATCTAATATCTGAATTATAGAATTACAGGCTGATATGTGTTGGAAGGGACCTCAAAGCCCATCCAGTGCCACCCCTGCCCTGTCAGGGACACCTCCCACTGTGCCAGGCTGCTCCCAGCCCCAATGTCCAGCCTGGCCTTGGGCACTGCCAGGGATCCAGGGGCAGCCACAGCTGCTCTGGGCACCCTGTGCCAGGGCCTGCCCACCCTCCCCGGGAACAATCCCTTCCCAATATCCCATCTAAATCTACCTATTTTTAAGCTGTCTTGTATTAAATTACTTTAAACTATCTAATATAAATCCACCTAGGCTGGTGCCAAATGGGACCCTCCTACCTTCCACTCTACGTTGTGATGAAAAATCAAACCCATGATAATTTGATATGCTGAATATCAAAGTAATATTAAACTGGTACATGGGAAAACCTTGAATTTTGATAATAATAATATGTTTAGTGTTTTAAATCTATAAAAAAGGACAATCCAGAAAATTTTTAAATGCAAGGACATTTAGATAGAGAAAAAACTAATTCTTTTGCAACATGTTTATAGTACCAGTCCCATTCTGTTGTTTGGGGTTTTTTTAAACTCTACATGTCTCGTGAAGAATTTTATTTCAGAGGAACCAATAATTTCAGCAGAAATACTCTCCTAAGAGTCATCAAGGCTGTGTCCAGAAAGTCAGCTTTGAAATGGTTATTGACCAAAATAATTTATAACTACCTTCAATTTTTCATCTTTTAAAATCTAGTCTCTTTCTCTAAACTGTATTTATTTTTATTCTGGGAATGAAAAGACAAACACCAAGGCAATATGCTGTGGTGCCCTGCTTTAAAAGTCTTCTTAAACACACAAAATCCAGGGAAGAAACCAAGCACCAGAGAAAGTTGGAGTTTTCCTGGCAGAAATAAACAAAACACATAACTTGTAAGCAATCTTGATTTCAGATATTGCTTTACACTGTGGTCCTACTGTAAGAGTAATGGGAAACTCTTAATAGTTTTAGATCTCTATTTTTCATTACTTTTTGATAACTGTAAGTATTATGTTTAGCACAACTTCCATTCTGGAACTTTTGCTATTCCATTCTAAATATTTTTTAAAATTTCATTTATTTCCTTTGATGAAATAAACTTAATTCTGTAGATTTTCCCAGCAGATGTCTCTTTCATTTGATATGGCATTTTCAACCTTCCTTGTTCCTCAAAAGTTATTTCCCCCCCCTCCCCCCCAATATTATTTCCTTCTTTAGGAAAAACATGGAAAATAACATTCATATAATTTCAAATTCTAAATAAAGAGAGAACATCTTAAATATCACATGGAATTGTACAAGAATAATATTATTTTCCAGGGGAAAAAATAGACTGCTTGCAGTAGTTGCACACAAATATTCACTGTCGTGAGGTCGAAGGAGTTACTTTCTAGTATACTTTTTAGTAATGTCTTTAAAGAAGGAGCTCTCGTCATATATTGAGCCTTTAATCCCTGCAACACCTCAATTTAATTAAGACAATAGTAAAACTCATGCTGTAAAAGAGCTTTTATCTCCATGAAATCCTCAATGTGTTCGCATGTGTTGCATGGCTGGAGTGCAAAGACGAAAATGCCACTTTCCTAAAGTGTTAGGCTTAAAAAAGAAAAATCAATGGCAGAGGCAAGGCATGGTCCCAGTTAAGTGATGATCTTGGAGGAGATGTGTTTATTGCTGTTGGAGTTTAGGAAAAGCTTGGGAACTTTTCCTGCTCCTCTGAGTGTTTGTTTTGCCCTCAGAGCTCCTCACAAAAGGCTTGGACTGCAAACCAAGCTCCTGGGAACATTTGCCAACACTTCTGGGTGAGCTGAGAGCACCAAAGAAATGAGGAGATGTTGTTTAGGGCAGCACAGAGTGTGGAGTTGGAGTTTTTAGGTTTTGCTATATATATTATACGGAGCCAACATGGAGATTTTAGGGTGTTGGCTTCTTCTTCATCTTCTTTCTTCTCCTTCTCTTCCTTTTTCTCTCTGACATGAGTTCCTGTGGTTTGTTAATTGGTAGATAGAATTTAGTGTAGAGGAGACATATCAATAAGGTTGATATTCACTGGTTTTGGGAACAAAATAAGATAGGTAAAGTTTTCTAACTGGTTGATAATAGATCTAAAAGCTACCTGCTTTGTGTAGCCATTGCCATTCTGCCCTCGTGTTCCTGGAGGTCACAGCACAGTCTGTGCCTCTGAAACTCTGATAAGAACCAGAAATAAATAAGCTCTGAAACAGCAGAAAGAAGCCTCATTTCATCTTTTTGGGACATGGGACACTGAAACAAGGAACACAGCCGGGCCAGGAGCCAGCAGAGTCCAAGCACCCCAACATGGGGTCAATGAGCAGCTTTCAAAGACTCATGTCACTTATGGACAGGATAAAAGCACAAAGAAATGGGAAAATCATTCTGAGACATTCCTAGTCCAAGTGCATTAGCTTCTGGTAAAACTATTTAATTGGCAAATATTTAAATAAATAATTTAATTTGATTATTTGATTAATTTTTACTTTAAATAAATGAAAAGGGGGTGAAGGTGCTTTACCCTTAGTCTAGGAGCATGGTGTAAAGCAATACCTGACATCAAGATTGCTTACAAGTTATGTGTTTTGTTTATTTCTGCCAGGAAAACTCCAGCTTTCTCTAGTGCTTGGCTACTTCCCTGGATTTCATGTGTTTAAGAAGACTTTTAAAGCAGGGCACCACAGCATATTGCCTTGGTGTTTGTCTTTTCATTCCCAGAATAAAAATAAATAGAGTTAAGAGGAAGAAAATAGATTTTAAAAGATGAAAAATTGAAGGTATTTATAAATTATTTTGGTCAATAGCCATTTCAAAGCTGACTTTCTGGACACAGCCTTGATGACTCTTAGGAGAGTATTTCTGTTGACATTATTGGTTCCTCTGAAATAAAGTTGTTCACGAGACAGGTAGAGTTTAAAATAGAGAGTTTAGATCGTCCACAATGACCTAAAAACACAGGTATTTAACTGGAATGAAAAAAAAGAGATCTAGAACAATGCCTACCCAGAATCAGGGCTAAGGCAAACTTTTTTGAAACTGTGAGGCGTATCTGGAAAAACTCCTTGGTTTATCTTTGCTCATAAAGCAATGTGGATGAAAGGCAGCAGATTATAATTAGCATTCATTAGTCTGAAGCATTCTGAAACTGAAGGAACTAAGTGCAATATCATTCCTATAGAGAGACAACTACAGGGCACTTATTATTACAGGATTATTAATGTTCAATCTAATGGTTACAACGTTCAAAGTAAAATTTTAGTAAATTTGCTTCTACAAGATTCCTTCCAGATGACATTGCCAGAGCAGCTAGACCCTATCCCAAAAAGGAGAATACAGGAGATAGAATTGTTTGATCCCTTTGATTAAACAGGAAAGGAAATTTCAGTTTTGATTATGATCACAGGTCAATTTAAAATGTGTAATTTCCATAAAACATTGAAATCATGTTTATAATCTTCATAAAAATAATAGATCCAGTTTATCCTACCTCACGTTTTTTTCATAAAGGAAAGCATTGTTTGGAAAAATGCTACGTGCATGAATAATGCTGATATAAATTTAATGAACTGGAGGAAATTTGCTTCTTTTTTAGTGCAAAAGAGCAAAATCTGGTATTTGATAAAACTGCCTCTACCAGGCACATGCCACTGAAAGGGTCTAGGTGAGTGCATGAGGTTTAGAAGGCAGTTTCTATTTATTTTTCTGCACACCTGAGACTTACAGTCCTTCTCTGAGGGAGGCGAATCAGCTTTAAGCAGAACCTACAGTTTTGTAAATGCCAACACAATCTGAGAAATAAGTTGTATTAAAACAATCCTGCGAGAATGCAGAACTAATCTGTTACTTTCAAAACAGCAGCATCTGGCCATAACTTACAGCAAAATCAATAGAAACCTATGAATTATGGAGCATCTGAAGAGCTGGTATTGCTTCTGAACTTTTAAGATAGAAATTAATGTTAGGTTGCACCTTATTCATGGATTTTTCTCTTAGTGTAAATCATATCTGTAGTGGAGCCTGCGTGGCTGTGTTATAAATCTCATTTTCCTCCACTTGCTGGTTTTCAGCTGACCTATCTGGTGGTTAATTTGGCCAGATCACAGTTAGGGACCCTCACAAAAAAAAAAAAGTCTGTGTGTATTTAAGCCATTTCCACAAAGGGAAAAAAGCTGGGGTTTTGTTATTTCTTGTATAAAAACCACCCCATCCTTTTTTAACTAACATTTCCAGTGAACAGCTGCAGTAGGTTTCTGCTGAAACTCCTTCCATGAAAATTTCAAGACTGACAGATCTCTCAAGAAATGGAGAGCTGGAAGCTGATGTTTAGCAATTACAATGCATGGTCCATGGGGGTGTGTGAGTACTCCAGAGTTTTTTCCCCAACTTTCTCTTTTCTCTCTTTCACAATGTTATTTCTCATCTCAGGCCTGCTTCCTGCTCATTCCGCTGCTACATTCGTGTTTAAAGCTCCCTTTTGCTTCCTTCTGCATTCAGTTCTAGTCTTAGCTACTCTCCCTCTCTCACATTCCACTCTTGGCTTTGTTCTCTGTCCTTTCATTTATTATTCTCTGCCGTATCCTAATTACTTATATTGCTCCCCAGCTGTAGGTTAGCGTTGTAAACAGTGTTCAATCCTTCCCTGCCACCTTCCTCTCTTCATTCACTTTCCTCATCTTTTCTCTTTTGCTCCTCTGGAGACCTTTCCTTCTTTTAACAAGCCACTATAAAGCGATTCCCCATTTATTTGATGTTTTAGCTCGCTGAGTTTGTACAACTCAGTGCCATTTCAAATATGTTAGGCTGCTCAGTGGCATTCTTCTCTGGTACACTGTCTTCTTTTTTCCTTTAAATACTCCCCAGCTAATGGATTGCCAATTAATTAGAAATAGTTAATCTTCACAATAAAATAAACACGATGCGTTTGCATCTCTCTGGGAGCTCCTAAACTAATTTTTATGACTGTGGTGGTAACCATTCTCACTGCTTGGCAGCTTGTCAATGGAAATAAAAGTTCGCTGAGCAGATATCCAAGCCATCGTTTGGAGAATGTTTTCTTTGAGCAGGATGCTTCTGCATCTGCTGCCTCTCCCTTCCCTCACTGCTTGTTCCCAGGTCTTTGAGGATGTCATTTTTGGGGCATCAAGCAGATGACTGAGTTTTGCCAGCATAAAGGTACGGAAAAATCTGACATTAAAAAAAAAAAACAAAAAAAACCACTGTCTGGTTTTTTTTTTTCTCTTGATTGCTTTTGATTCCTTTCGTTTTCTGAAGATTGAAGTGCCAGCTTAACCACGGAAAAAAACAAAAAAGGAAAAATTCACGCCACTGATACTTTTAAATGCAACTTTTAGAGGAGGAGTGTATTTCCTACTGACTCCACATTGAGGGGAAAGAAGACAAAAAGAATGGGGGAACAGACAGAGGAGGATAGAGCCCAACTGTGATGTGTCTATTTACCGCATGATACACAAAATGAGACTGGTTGAAATGATTTTTAAAAGACGTAGCTCTCAGGAAATGGTTACCACAATGCAGATGTAATGTAAATTATTCATACCTGCTGAAGTTGGTTCTTCTTCAATGGAGGCTGTGCAAAAAGGTGTCAGGAGTGGGGAGGGAGGCAGGGACAGGGAACAGGAAGGAAACAGGAAGGGAAAGAGAGAGAGAAAAAGAGAAAAAAAATACAAATGAAGAACGCCATGTAACACTAATGGTTGTATTGTTTATATTTTCTTAATATAAAAGCAATTAGGTATAACGAAAAACTTTATTCTCGTCATCTTTCACCCCTTCTGCTTCCTTCAGATTCTTCCCAGCCTGGTGGGAATTGCTGATTCTGAAATGGAGCAGTTAGGGAGCCAGAGTGGCAGTTTTGGGGTGTTTTATGTGTGTGTATGTGTCTGTCAGGAGCACAGTCACACACTGGGCTCTCCATTCCAGATGTTTATTTTTCTGGGAAAAGCAATAAAAATCCTGTCTTCACCTCTCCCTTTTGTTGACAGATAACCATTAAATTGCCTTAAGTTACCATCAAAAAGCACTGATGACTCTGGACTATCTATTACCCTCACATTCAAAAGGAGGGAACTGACATATTCCCAGCAAAAGTGCATTTTAAAAGTACATCAGTGACCCAGTTCTTTCTCTTCTTTTTGTCAGTGTGTTTTTATACACACATGCATCACAAAAATGTTCTCCTCACAGTCTCGTGAAAAACTTTTGGATGGCAGCAAAACCTGAATTCAAGAGTTTCTCACTTGGATACTGCAAAAGAATCAGGAAGAGAGAGAAGTCTCCATAAATGTGATATAGAGGCCCTCTTCAGATATTAAACACGTGCACCCATACTTTTACTTTTTTCTCTTTTAACGACTGCCTGCTGCCCGCTGGAAGGGAAGCTCCTTTCGTTTGATTTCTTGCAGAACTGGTTCAAAAAAGACTCCTTCATCCCTGGCAAGCATTGATCTGCCCTGACTTCCTCAGAGCTTGCACATGGTGTGGGTAAAAAATTCGAACGTTTTCTCAAAGACCAGCACCACGCTTGGTAAATTGACTTTTTTTCTCGCTTTAGTATCACCTCGTGTTTTATGCAGGGAGAAACTGGGAGAGGAGCAGGGAGACCTTGCCTCTTTTTAGCGAAAAATCTGTCAACAGACACCAAGTGGATTCAGGAGGGGCCATAAACCTTGGTTAATTCCCTCCAATATTCTGTATGCAGCTGTATGTGACAACAACATCAGTTATTCCTAATTGCAGAGTAGCATGGTGTCCTTTTGGAGACTGTCAGATCTAATCGAGAGGAAATAATGAATTACTCTCTCTCTTGCACCAGCCAACCACCTCGTGCCTAGCCACAGTCACTGGAGGTAAACAGGTGAATTTTTTTATTTCTAAAGTTTGGCGTTCAGGTGAACCCTGGAGAAGGCTACAAGGCAATGACAACATAAAGTTATGTCAGACGTAATCTTAAAAGTGCCTGAACATGGTATTTAGCTGAGCCTTGCCTTCTGTAACTCCTTATTTAAAGTTTGATTGTGTATTTTGAAGCTAGATTAATCTGTTTTGCAGCGTACATATGTAAAGCACACATATATCCCATCAAGGTTTCAACGTTTTCTTTTACTACTTAAACTAAATTTAAAAGCAATGTGTTTGTGGCAGCAGACGATTTCAAGGCAACAAAAGAAAGAAGGGAAAATACCATCCCATTGTTTTTAATTTAAAATAATCAGCTAAATCATTAATTTAACAACACAACAGCTGAATTTAAAGACACAACAAAAAACCCCCCAAAACCAGATAAACCATCCAACTGATCAAAAAAAAGGCCAAACAAACCCCCACCCCCAAGCCCCACAAAAAACAACAACAAACCCCAAACCAGAATATTTTGCTGTATTTAAACCTTAGAAGAACAGGACATGAAGTAGGTAAACAAACTACAAATTAAGTCAATAAAGTAGGTTGCAATTTCTCAAGGTACCAGAGGAAGAGAAGACGACACAGACAGTGCAGAACATGAAAGCTGGAAGTCGAAATTTTACAAATGCCCCAAATCCATATTAGCTCCCAGCTGTACTGCTGCTTGAACGAAAAATAACTCAAAGTACTGGGGACTGTGCTTTAAAACTGGTTAAACAAAATCGTCCAATTATACCAGGAATATTTATTCCAGTAACCATTTCCTTCAGACTGCTATTTGAATAATATTCTGAGACTTAATTATGGGGATGAATAGCAGCATTAGCAATTCAAAGCTGGATTCTGTTATTACTCTGATGGTTGTTTCAGAGGGACCACTCTGCACTTAGGTACACATCTAAATAAAACAGGATGGCTGAATCTCAGCTGAATAAATCACTCAGATGCCAAGACAGCTATGCCAATAATGTTACTTTTCTGTTTGTTTAATTAATTTTGGCTATTTGATTGCTGGTTTAAGCTCTTCCAGGAATAGACCGTGTTCTTTTCCTGTCTGAGTTAAAATTAGTGAGAACTGCTTTTGCAAGAAGGCCTAATTCTACCTGTCAATACTGTATTTCTTAATCCTACACAGAAATTAAAGATGAATATTAAAAAAGGAGATGCAAATGCAGTTATGAACTTGTTCATCATTCATACAGACTTCTAGAAAAAAATTACATTAACTTAATCTCTTGCTTTTTGTGTCAGGTTATTTTTGCCTCCCTTTAGATTAATAAAAACCAGCCTTCAGTAAGATTTTGAGTACTGAAAGAATATATATCTACTTTTGCTTTATCATACCAGCTCAAATGCAATATCAGCCCTCTGCTTTCCACTTCTTAATGAAATGCACTCCGTTACCACACCAAAAACTTCCTACACTACATCACTTTTTTGGATGGTTTTTTTGGTTTGGTTTTTTTTTTTTTTTCCTCCTCATCAGCAGCGATTTAAAACATTTAGTTATTTTAAAAAAGCTATTTATATAGTGACTGATCCCCAGGGTAATTATCTGTAATTTACTCTTGTGCTGGTTTCAGAGGAGTGGAGAGGGAGAAAGATGGAGTTGCCTTGCTCAGCTGAGCTGGCACGAGCTGGTGACTCACGGCAGTGGGAAGTGTGTCCCCGTCAGCTGGGAATTCTCCTTCTGACTCCTGAAATGTGAGACTCCCACAGAGAAGACAGCAATTTAACAAGGAAAATTCCACCCCCCAAGAAAAAAAGCCACAGACACCCCCAAGTCGTGGTGTGATAACAGCACTGCGTGACTTCGAACAGTAAATTGCTCCACAGCTTTAAAGCATTTCCAGCAGCACATTTCTTCCACTTTTCAAGGTTCATTCTCAAAATACAATAAGATATACTGCAGGAGAAATGTTGGATTTTATCTTCTTTGGAAATACCTGATGTTCACTTGGGAAAACTTAATCTTTTTTTTGTTAGAGGTGAATAATACTGCGTGACAGTGGTGGGAGGAAAGAAACCCAAGGAGACATGGGCAGGTGTGGAATGCCTCTACCAGGACACATGTCATCCAACTTTGGCTTCAGAGAGAAAATGCAGAAAGGCAATGCTTGGATGGTGTCTGAATATCTATGCCAGACTCCTAACTATTTCTCTTTCAGTGGCAGAAACCTTGACAGGTCTGGGAGAAAAAAAAAAAAATCTGAATTCTGAAGGATAAATACCTTGGTTTAGGCAGATCCAGAGTGACAGCCTGCTGAGCTATGTTATATCTTATGACACATTACAGTAGCTTTACATTATATTAAAGGTTGTGTTAATTTTACCTTAATGTGAAATATTATTTTTTAATGTTCCAATAAAATGTAAGGCTCATACATATATATATATATATAGTATTATACCTATGGAAAATCTGTGCAAGAGGTCTACAAAATTATCCAAAGGAGCATGAAGCTCCAAGATCAAATAACATTTTCCTGAATGCAACATCAAAAATAAATTACACTCTGCTCATCATCAAATCTCAGGGTCTCAGAGGACTTGCATGCAAGGAAGACTGACTGACTTCCCAAAATCTCAGCTCCAGTCATTAAGAATGTGATTTTAATGCTACAGATGTCTCACTGAACACATGTCTCTTCCCTCTCTCCACATCTGACAGACTTCAGCATTCACAGGCTCTTGGAGCAGCATTTGCCTCCTTCCTGCTTCAGCTGGACAAGTTATTTTTGCAGTCATTCACGAGGAGAAAAAAAAAAGACAAACCAAAAAACTCAACAAACATCCCAAAAAAATAGACAAAAAAGCCACAGCAGAATGAGAAGGACCAAAACAAAACCCGAGGGAACACACCAGGCCCCTCAACAGTGCATGTCAGAGATAACTCCCCATGAACTGATGAAACTCTGCTTGGGCGACAGATGTTGGTTGGAAAACAAATATATTAATTGCCAAACCCTAAAAATGGCTGTTGACACTCAGTAGAGGAGACTTTTTGCAGGTTAATATTGATTTAAGCACTTAAAACCTCTGGAAGATTTACTCTTTCTTCATTGTTTTATTTCAAGAGAAAAAAAATACTAATAAAAAGTGGGTGTCTGAGCAAAAGGCCAAGTATTATTAAAACCTAGAATACTAGTGTTTTAAAATGACAGTGTTAGAAATGCCAATAAAGGCATCTAATTAATTCTCACTGATCTTCCTTTTCTTAACCAATCATCAGGGCCATCGGTGTTGAGTGAGAGCATGCTTAAATACCAAATAAAAACTTTATTTAGGTGAAACATTTTATTTTGTAGAAGACAAGATTAAATTATGATTTTTTTTTTTTGTGTGTGTGTGTGTAAGTGCCTTCACGTTTACACCTCTCTAGAACAAGGCAGGAGTGCCCTAGTATTTGGCAGGATGATCTGCTTAAGAAAACAGTGTAAAGAAATTTAGTTTTAAAGCAGTTAAGTTAGTCAGCGCCAGCTCTTGCCAAGGATTCCAGCGCTGCCAAAGGCACAGCACTAGTGAAAGTTGTAATTCTGAAACCAGGAGTAGTCTCTCATGGCTTGAAATACCTCAGAGTTTTACACACAAGCGATGCCACATGCGGTTTGGAGAAGACCTGAATGTTCCAAAAGAGCAAAAAACGTAATTAGGATGTACTCCTGGCACCTGGGTGTCCGAAAAATGAGTGTACTCAAATGGCTAAAAGTGGGCAAGGCTGGAAATCTGTGTGCAGTAGCCTTCACTTCTTTAAATGTCAGAGAGATCTCCCCAGAAACCGAACAAACACATCTTAAAATAGCATTTTACAGCTAAAAAAAAAAGGGCTGTAAAATACAGTTACAGAAGTAGGTACCTGCTAGCATCTGTTGCTCTTGTGGATGCAGAACCCTACCTGGGAAACCCCTCTAGCCACACACAGAAAGCTTTGCTTTTCAAGACAAACAATTTCGTCTTTTCACGTTTCAGTCACTTGCCTGAAGCTGTTTCACTTGGTTGTTTTGTGTGTTTTAAGGGAAATTTTGCCACCCGTTCTAAAGTGAACGCAGAACTTTAAAATACCATCGCATACCAAAATGCAAAGTAATAATGATGATAATATTTTTTATTTTATGGCTATTCTCCCACCTTGGGGAAAACAAAAAAAAACAAAAGGGAACAAACTCTCGCTCAGATGTTCAAGGAGCATTTGCTGGCTCTGAGCTGGTACAGGAGTCTGGATTAGGTCTCTCAGTGTGGTGTTTGATCTGTACCACACCACTTCAAAATATTCAATATACAACATGCAACAGCATAAGGAGGGATTCAAATGGCAATAAAGCGCCCAAAACACGAGAAAAGAGCAGTTATGACAAATAAACACCAACTCCATTCAGTCCTGTAATATCAGACACTAACCTTAATGCATGAATTTCCTGTGTCACTATGTGCCATTTTTAACCCCAAAATAACTTCAACCCGGCCTGCTGCCAGTGAATTACACCCAGACTGACCACTTTGACTCATGGAAATACATACTGAGAAGGTCAATAAATATACAGGAAAGCCCAGAGATCGTCAAACGCTAAAATTTCAGGATAAATATGGATCCTGAAATTTTTGGTGCTTTCCCAAACTCTTTTCAGGTTTTGGCAAACTGTCTAAAATGCCACTTGCAAAAACTGTTCTGCCATCCTGTCTCAGCAGGCAGACAGCAACTTCATCATAGAATCATTAAGATTGGGAGACACCTCTTAAAACATTCAGCCACTATATTAAATTCCTTACATTGAAAGCAGAAGAAAGGATTCAACAGTCACAGTTTTGCAGAAAAAAAGTCATAATAAATAAAACTGCATTGGACCTGGGGCACACAGTCCTTGGAGCAAATGACTGGCTTCATTACAGACCCTACAGAAGAATTAACTGCTTTTTTTATTCTTTTATTTATTCACATATAAGTCTGGAGTGCTCTGTTCAGCACGGCTGGGGGCCAGCATGCTGCCTGAACCAAGATAATTTCCACACAACACGGTCTCCATCAGAGGAAACCTGAACTGTAAATGGCATAAGGTGCCAAGAGGAGAATTCAAAGGAGCAGATGGCAGATAAAATGAGAGATGTGGTGTTGGAGGGGTCCCATGCAGGGAGACATGTCTCTTTGGTTCAACGTTTAAAATTTTTAAAAAAATTTTTAATAATTTTTTGGTAAATTCAGGAACAAAGAGAGTGCTCCACCATAAAGCTACGCAGCGTGAGCAGAGGCACAAGAGAAGAATTAAGTTCGGGTGCAAGAAAGGCAAAGAAGATATTTTGAAATAAATAAAACACTATTTTCCTTGCTCAGGTAAAGTTTGGAGACTGGAGATTACTGCTTAAAGAATAATAGACACACAAGAATTATCTTCTAACATTTCTGGGCAGAAGCAAAAGAAGAGCCTATGAACTTTGCAGCTAATATTGGGTTTATATTTAACTTCAGTACAACCAGAAAAAATACTGGATATACCTATCTGAATCCATCATTGCTTAGCATGGAAAAATGTGTGTTGAAAAATATATGTGATAGAGACAGTGGCAAAACAGTGTCAGCAATGTCCAGTTTCAATAAAACACTGCCCTTATCTAGATATCAAAAATTTATTACCACAGATCTGGGGTCAAAACCAGTAATAATAAGCCATATATCAATTTGTCAAAGTGTATCTGCAGAGGCCGTATTGAACCTAGAGCTCTTCAAAAATAACATTTTTCTTCCCTGAATTATGATTGGAAAGGAAGCTTACTTTAAATCCTGGCCAATTGGAACAAATTTCTGTGTCCTGCGCTGGTTTTACTGAGCACACAAAACTTCTTAATTGACACCTGCACTTCAACAGGCAGGAATGCCAAACGAGAAGCATGCTCAAGTGTAAATTCAGGTGATTTTTCTCTCTTGCTCACACAAACATGGCTTTTCAAGGCGCAAATCAGGCAAAAGGACTGCGATAGGAGATTAAAAAAAATACACCTGGTGTGAGGTTTCTTTATTCTTCTCAGAAATGCAGTGTTTTTCCTTGTAATTTGTCATCTACATCATTCCTAATTTTTCATAAAATAACCAAAAATTGAGGATTTTTCTCACGAACAAGGGAAGACCATGCACAGTGATTTTTCTTTCATCCCAGTGAATAAAGCTGTTGACTGGAAGCCAACACTTTATCAGCATCTCTGAATTCACTCCTGAAAGACACATTTTCACAGCAGCCATCAGCGAGCACTCTGGTGCTGCTCCATGCCCTTCACTTTTCATTAGTGTTGGAGTCAGGCCTATTGATTTTGAGTTTTTTTTTTTTTCTCTCTTTTTTACTTTCCCATACATTTCTCAGGGCAGATTTACTCATTTTCAGCGCAGGGTTTTGGGTTTCCAAGGGGTGCTTAGCACCCTTTCCTGTGGCTGCAATTCAAAATCCTTCCCCACCTGCACCTCCCACTCTCGAGTAGAAAGAGCTGCCAGGCTCTGGAGTGCTGTGCTAAAATTCTCCCCTTCGTTTTTGGATTTCCCCCTCTTGTGTTCTGCAAACAGATGGCAGAAACCTCTCCTCGCATTGCCCCCTTCCAGCTCGTGCTGGATGGAGTCTAGAACACTTCCACACATTCCCATCTCGCTGCACAGCCACAGCCCATCCCAAAAAAACTGAGGTTTACTATTATAATTTGCTCTCCTTGGCACTGGAGATGTTGGAAGTGCTTTTAACTCGGATCGTTTCGGGTCAGAAGAGTGAAAACCATTATTTTGTCCTCGCTTCTGGGCTCAGTAAAGCCTTGTGTTCGTCAAAAGGAGGTGTGAGGAAATGGGACATGCCCAGAGAAAGGATGGATTGGAATGCCAGGACACAGGGAATGGCTTCCCAGTGCCAGAGGGCAGGGCTGGGTGGGATATTGGGAAGGAATTGTTCCCTGGGAGGGAGGGCAGGCCCTGGCACAGGGTGCCCAGAGCAGCTGTGGCTGCCCCTGGATCCCTGGCAGTGCCCAAGGCCAGGCTGGACATTGGGGCTGGGAGCAGCCTGGCACAGTGGGAGGTGTCCCTGACATGGCAGGAGTGGGAATGGGATGGTCTTATATTCCTTCCAACCCAAACCATACTGGGATTCTACGGTTATTGAAATATGCTAAATTTAAAGGACTAATTTCCTTTCTGCTTCCATAGTCTTTATCTCCAGCATGCAGGGTAAATACATTCCATGTGTGATCCTGGAGATATGGGGAAACATCCAGCAGGTACTGACATGGTCAAGAAAGCCTTGGCTGGAACTGGATTGATTTTCCTTACAGCTAAGTACACTAACAAAAAAGAAATTACTAGCTCATCTTCTCCATTAACTACTTTGTTCAGGATGAAACTTGAATAATAATTTTTTGTTGTTTGTCCCCCTGTTTTTTCAGTTTTTTGTCCCCCACACCTATATCTCAAAAATAAGTATAGGTTCAGCAAAAGTGCTAAACAAAAATTTCTTATTTGGGTCAACCAAAAAAATTTCCATGCATGTAGTGAAACACCTCATCCTAACATCAATCCTTTCAAGAAGGAAAAAGAAAAACTCACTCATTTTATTACCCTTGGAATAGTCTTTTAAAAAATTCAAAATTAAGCATCAATAAACACTGTCTCAAAAAAGTAAAATGAAAGTAATACATCTTCATAAATATTTTCCTAATTTTTTTAGTTACACTTCTTTCTGTTAGTTTTTAGGTCAAAGATATGTGTTTGTTTTTAAAGTTAAAAATTCCTTCTGAATTTAACAGGGGCTCATGAATAATTTGCATGGCCCCCGTGGCATTTTCCAGTTAATATTCATGCAAGGAAAAGTTCAGGTTCAGAGCTGGCTGATCCAAATGCTAACAGATGCAGTTTTATTGCATTGTCAATTGCTCAACTTTATACAGCATTATTAATGTTAACACGAAATTCTGACTTAACCAAGTCACTGGAGTTGCTGAAGTCTAACAAGGACTTAAATTAAAGACAAAATGTAAGAGGCAAAAATTAATCCCAAACACTAACTTTTCCCCCTCCAAAGCATTTTTCACCAGGAATGATGACTTCACCAACCAGAAAATAATCCCCTCAATGAAATCCGGTGGAATATTAAAATTTACCTCAGACCACCTATTTTAAAGTCTATGTTAATTACTGTATACAGCATTCTGCAAGCTCTTTCTACATCAAAGATTGTTGTGACTAAGTACAAGGTACATTGAAGAAATCAGACATAAAAAAAAAAGCAGTCATGAAATATTCATCTGGTGAGCAAATCGTTCCACTTCATAAATATTCCATGTTTTAACCTAGTGAATTTTATCCATGACTCTGCATGAAAAGGACACAAGGACACGCTATAGATTAAAAAAATACGCACAAAAACATATATACAAACATACATGCCCTACTATGTGTAAGCTGGCAGAGCAAAGTGTCTGCTAAAATTAAATATCCAATATTTGGCTGAATTTTCTTCACTTATCTGTCTTCTTCCTGATTCGCTGTAAGGTCTTCAGATGAGATCCATTTTATAAAAAGGAGCTGACTTAATTTATTGTCTGCTGCTGACCTGGAATAAATCAATGAAATACACATTTATGTTACTTTCCTCTGGCTGTGCTTCCTTTACTGTCCTACCTTGCACCTTGAGAATTATTCTAGTGGCTCCTCACACCACTTCAAAATGTAGATATCCACTGAAATCACCAGAGCTTAGTCTAGCCAGGACGAAATTCCAGCTTGCAGCACCAGGATAATTAATTCCTCTGCAATTAGGTCAATCTTTCCCAGCAGGAAGTGATCATGTAAATTTCGCTAACATTTCGCCATCACAAGCGCAAACTTCGATGAGTGAAAGGCTTACTGAGGTTCTTCACAGTTGTTTTCCAAAATATTTTCAATCCAGTAGTTGCTGGTCTGTGTTTGGCTGCTCTGCATCAAGGTGGTCAATCACGTCTCAAGAGAAGGGAGGTTTTATTCCCCCCATTTTTAGTTTCTTTTCATTTGCATTGTTTTTTCTGCTTTTTTTTTTGTTGTTTTGGGGTTTTTTTTGGTTTTTTTTTGGTTTTTGCGTGTGTTTTAGGGGTTTTTGGTTTGTTTTATTAGGTTTTTGTGGTGGTTTTTTTTTGGTTTCTTGTGGCTTTTTGTTTGGGCTTTTTTGTTTTTTTTTTATTTTTTTCGTTGGTTGGTTAGTTTTTGGTGAGGTTTTTTCCTTTGTTTTTTCCATTTTTAAAACGTCTTCAATTTGTTAGTGGGTTTTATTTTTTGTTTGTTTGGGATTTTTTGTGTTTTGGTTTTGGGTTTTTTGTTTGTCTCTTTGTTTTTGTTTTGTTTTGGTTTTGTTTTTTCAGGCTTTCTTTTAATACTTCCAGAAGCTTCTGTTCTCCTTGAGGAAGAGGACAGCTCAATTTAATGAACTTTCCTTTTCTTCTTCAGTCGTACCTGATTTTACCAAGCGACTTAAACAGTGACAGCAAATTGAGTAAAAATTAAGAAATATCTGATTCTCTTTGTTTCCAAAGAACACAAAGGAGGAAAGACATTAATGGCATATCCATGTTATCCATAAAAAATGAGCCAGTAAACTTAAGGAAAACAGAATGTTTTCTGTCCATATTTCTTTTTCTCCAGCTTCTAAAGTCCTTTGGCATTTCTTAGACACCCTGAAGACTTTAAAGGATACTTCTGAACACTTTTCGTTCTCTGCATTGCGGAGTGGCATGAGGGATGCTGGTTTTGCTTAAAACAATCCAAATTCCTGTTTAAAAAATCCTTCTGATCAAAATCTTGAAAAAAAAGTTGGAATTTCTTGCTAGATGTAACCTTCCTTGTTTTGTTTTTGTTGTGGTTTGTTGGTTTGTTTTTTTTTCCTGGTATCCTTTGTACATCTTTAAGTATGATATTCCTTGAAGAAGTGTTATGCCTAACCGGGATTATTGTTGTAGTTTGGGGAATTATTTATAAAACCACACGATCCCAGCATGGTTTGGGTTGGAAGGGACCTCAAAGCTCATCCAGTGCCACCCCAGCCATGTTAGGGACACCTCCCACTGTGCCAGGCTGCTCCCAGCCCCAATGTCCAGCCTGGCCTTGGGCACTGCCAGGGATCCAGGGGCAGCCACAGCTGCTCTGGGCACTCTGTGCTCCCTCCCCACCCTTCCAAGGAACAATTTTTTCTGTACATGCATCCTAAATATTCCCTTTTCAGTCTGAGCCTGTAAATCCTTGTCCTTTCACTGCTGATGAAAGTTTCCTGGTGAAGTCAGGATTCCATCCTCTCCTTCTGGCAATGGTTATTCTTCGGTTTGTTGAAATATCAAACTTCTCCCAGCCCTCCCGTGCCAAACCAAAGGATGGATAAGGTCCTTGGAAGACTTTCAAAGGAATATCCCACACACGTCCCAATGTCTGCAACACTAGTTGGAAGTCTCAGCCTGCTATCATTGCTATTCTGCAATAAAATTATACTTACAAGTTGCCACAACCTTATACTTTGTTATCACGGCTTGGTTTTCCCTTTATCTTTCCAGTAAGGACATCATCACCACAGTGCCAGTTGTACCTGGTGTTTTGATAACCAAGGACCCATCTGGACCCACAGCAAGTCCATGTTTAAGAATACCTTCTAAAATATGTTGAAAACACTCAACAGGGCTGAAAAATTATAACTTCTCATCCAGTTTTATACTGAATCAGAGCCATTGCTAAAATTTGGGTTTGAGTAACACCTGCAGTATCCAGTTGTCTACGGGACAGTGATTCTGCTGAGTGTCTGCAGGATAGATTAACATCTTTTCCTGCTTAACAGCTTTCCCACCAACAATTTATATTGTAAATATAGTCTTTTACATTGTAAATATTTTCTATTTACCCACTGATCAAATATTTACAGAATCAGAGAATAATTTAGGTTGGAAAAGACTTCCAAGGTGATAGAGACCATTCTGTGACCTAACCCCACCTTGTCACTTCCCTGGTCCTTCTGGCCACACTATTTTTGATAAAAATCCTGTTGCTGTTTTACCATTCATTTTCCATCATCTCACCCACTCTTTGTCAATAATAAGAAAAAATATCACAGTCACTGAGATTCCTGAATATTGAGATATAAAACATCTTTAAAAAAAAAAAAAAAGTCAAACGCATAAAATTACTTTGGAGACTCCTATAATGGTTTTAAAACAGATTTGGCTTAAGTTTTCTGGTTCTTGTGTCTACATTTCAGCAAAGGCTTGAGAATATCAAAGAAAGAGAAAATTAACAGAAATGTTACCAGAACAACAGTAGAAATAATCAGAAGTAAGGGTTAGAAGGTTCTGTTACTTCGCTGATGAAAGTGTAAATAAAAAAGAACCTGAGCGCTGTTTATACCTTGAAAGTAAATCTGGTGCTGAAAAAAACTCTCTTTTGTTTGTTCATTTGTTTAATTGTTGATGTGCACCTCAAAACATGAGGTTATGCTTCCAGATGAAGTTGAAGCTGCAGATTGTACCACAGTGGCAGTCAGATAAAGGGTCAGGGGAAACAAACCCAAAAAATCCTTGAAATATGCATAATCTGAACAATGACATTTCCCAGCCACTTTTAGAGCAGAGGCTGCCAACTAGATCAGCTGAGCTTCCCTCACCTTATCAAAATCCCTTCTCTAAATCCCCTCTTCTCCCTGGGTTTATCCTATTTGGAAGCTTCCTGGGGACAGCAAAGCTTGGGGCGCTCCGGGCAGCAATTTTTGGGTGTGATGGCACTTTGTGATTAACAGAGGTCATCCCACATGTCCGAAGGAGGACCTGTTCTGCTCCTGATGCTGACAAATCCTCACAGTCAAATCCAACTGTATTCAAGTTACCAGCTGGTGAATAACAGGGCCCTGTTAAAAACGTTGAAGTGGATGTAGTTGGTTTTTTTTTTACATTTTTAACTTGTTCTGGTCTCCGTGGAGCGAGAATAGCACAGCACCTGTGTCCTCAGCTCCTCTGCCAAAGGGTTGGGTTCTCTCCAGTGGGAGAGGATGCTTGCAGATGATGAAGTCCTGCAGATCCCCAATTTTTTGAATTGCAAAAACCCCTCCTTTTCCCTGAAGTTTCTCCTGAGCTGTGCAGTCACTCACCTCTCCCTCTCTCGTTCAGCTGCTTGGCCAGTTAGTTTTGATTCCTTTTCATCAGGCTCCCTTCATCCCTTTGTTCTCACCATCACTGCTAGGTTTCCCTGCACTGTGCTCTGGTTTCCTGTTAATCACATCCTCTTTGCTGCCCCAGTTCTCACCAGACATGGTGCTGCCACTGTGATTTGGGCACCACACACCGCCAAACCGCGTGAAAGAAAAAAAATTTCTGTGTTTATGATGCTAAGTTGTCTCCTTCCTATCCAAATGTGGTCGTGAAGGCTGCAAAAACGCAAATAAACCAGATTTATAGTGTCACCCACAAGTCCTGTCGCCTCTCCTACTCAACCGGTAGAGTTCTCAGGCTCCGAGCAGAGCTGTCACACCAAACCAAGTGCCTTCAGCACAGAAAAATGTAGTTTTTAGGGTTGCCAAGTCAAAGCAGAACAGCACAGCTACTGTGGACCGTTTTTGAATGAGCACAGTTCATGAGAAACAGATTCAACACTTCTTGTTATAGGATATGAAATAAAATTCACTGGCAAATGAAATTACATATAAAAAAATGCCATCTAATTCAATGCCGATTACCCAGATTATTGTTGCTTTTTTGTTTCCTAAACAAGGCTCCAATATTTCTCCTAAAATATTGCCATCAGTTTGATTTCAGCAAGGCCAGACAAAAACGGTGCAATTTAAATATTTCTGTATTTAACCGTAAGAGGCATGAAAGAAATGCTTAACACATCCCAGTTCCTATCAGTATCAAGATTCATAGCCTGCTGGTTTAATATTTACAGTCCTTATTTTTGTAAACTTTTTATTTCATGGTCTTTGAGCATTCATTTATTCAGCTGCAATACGTGAAACATAATTAATCTATTTCATTTTGAGCTACTGGCTCTTTGAAATCGGGGCCCTTCTTCCACCCTGAGAGGACAAGTGATGAATGCACCGATATCTCGGGAACATCCACCTTGCATTCAGATTGATATATTTATTTACTTTGTTTATGCTACATTGGTCAGAATCTGTTGGTTTAATATAAGCAAAACTGATCCCAAAGTCACCACCAGTGAGGACAAAGTTAATACACTACTCACTTTTGTTGCTGACTTAGGCTAATGTATTGTTCAGCTACGAGCTAATGACTACTGCAGATGTTTCTTATTTCATGCCAGGAAAAGCAGAAGCTGAAATTAAATATTTTCTTTTTATGACTGTCATCGTTCCCCTTATAAATTACAGCCCATTCAGTCATATTTTTGAATAAATCAAATGACACTGACAAGGCAGCTTTCCTATCTGCAAAAATTAATCTTAAGGACCAAATTCTGGCCTCATTAGACTGTTCATAATGAATAATATAACTGATGATTAAAAAGTTGACCTGCCTAAGATGGAGAGGAATTTTTAATCAAGACATGCTTCTCTCTCTCAATTGCAGCAAGATTACATTTGTACTTGAATATGTTGGCATACATCTGTCTGCATGTTATTTCACACCCTTACTGCCCTCATCTTACTTACACATGGAGAAAACCAAGACCACTTCAAAAAATGCCTTTTGTTCGATTTAATGTCAGTGCAAATTGAGTTTGACAGAACTGGATAGTTATATGAACTGGATGCTTTATATTTCTAGGTAACATTAATATAATACAGAGATTTAGCTCTTGAAAATGTTTTTCTTACTGCTTTCTCAGGGCTTTAAATCTTGACCCACAACCACAATTCTGCTGCAAGCCTTGATCTCATCACTGCCTGTGCAAACCTAGGTCTTGTGCTAACACAGGGCTGCAAACAACTTCTCAGAACCTTTCCTCAGGTGCATCTAAGTAGCTAAGAATCTTCGCTAATGATGAAAACTCCTCTTTGCTGCACTAGGAATTTTAGTTTATGCTGTCCCAACAGGAGAAAGCTGGTTAATGCAGAGGAAAGACACATCTGCCACAAGAACATGGTTTATTGTGTGCAGAACTAAACTCAAAAACCACTGTTTGGAAAATCTGAAAATGGGGTGGTGGCGTTTTGTGGTGTCTTTTAATCAACATTAGTACTTAGACAAGTATATTCTGCTGAACTCTGTGATACTCACTGTGGGTTCTCACTGAGAATATAATTTTCATCTTATTTAAATGCAAGTTGTTGGAACTGAGCTTTTCACCCTTTCTGAAGCTCTAGTCACTGCAACTGCTGAATAAATTAGGAAACGAGAATTTTTTTAATGAGTGCATATGCTAGTATCATGTTGGAGGAGAAGTGGGCATAAAATATCTCAGTTCTTCAGCAACTTTCTAATAACATATTACCTTTTCTTCAGGTACATCCTTTCTTGGCACCTCCTCATTGGTTGGCATTTGCTACAACACATCTGACAGTCTGGGGACTGACATACTCTTTTTTCTTGCTCTTTTCGTTGTTTATTTGCTTGTTGTTGGTTTGGTTTTATAAAGGACATTAAATGTTCACTCACAGCCAATTCATTTAAACTTAAACATGCACTTGAAGCTGAAGTTGCTTCCAGTCTGTACTGGAAATGAGAAAAAGACATCATCAAAAAATGAGGAATTTTACGGCCTATTTCTGTTTGCACCATGAAACACATCAGACTCCATGAAAACTCCTAAGTATGTTTAGAAGAAAAAGTAACTCTAAGGCAGCTACCACAGCAGCAGTTGTGGTAGCTCTCGACTTCTACTTTCCTCTCTACTTTTCCCTACACCTGCATTTAGAAAGACCAATTGAGCAAACAGAGCCAACAGAAGCCAAATATTTTTTGCTGTTCAAAGCCAAGAGGAGATGCAAAAAGACTGGGATTCAGGAATTTGCAGTTATCTTGGATTTCCCCTTGGAAACTCTGAATCCATAGGCACATCACTCCCAACCCTGTCTTCCAGACTGTGGGATCCCTCACAGGATAAATATCTGCAAGCCCTGGAACTTCTTTCCATGATATTTTTGGTGGGCAAAAGAAACAAAAAACGCATCACCCAGAAGGCACATCTTTCTGCAGTAACAAATGTTTGTGTGGACGCACTGATACAAAGGGAAAGGGCTGGGAAGAGTTGTCTGTGAATGGAAATGCAGCATGTGAAGGGTGTCCATGAGGATTTGGAGTGTGAGCATTCGTATCCCATTCTCTACGCAGAGAGAGGCCTGCATGGTGAAACTAAACATTCCTGGATATTTTGGCCACTTCTAAATTAACAGTTACTCTGTTAGGAAGTAAGTGTAGGACACCATTAAGGCTGGGAGAGCTGGGATTGCTCAGCCTGGAGAGGAGAAGCTCTGGGCTGACCTCACTGGGGCCTTGCAGGGCCTGCAGGAGCCGCGGGAAAGATGGAGAGAGACAATTGCCAAGGGCTGGAGGGACAGGAGACAGGGAATGGCTTCCCAGTGCCAGAGGGCAGGGCTGGGTGGGATATTGGGAAGGGATTGTTCCCTGGGAGGGTGGGCAGGCCCTGGCACAGGGTGCCCAGAGCAGCTGTGGCTGCCCCTGGATCCCTGGCAGTGCCCAAGGCCAGGCTGGACATTGGGGCTGGGAGCAGCCTGGGACAGTGGGAGGTGTCCCTGACATGGCAGGGGTGGGATGGGATGGACTTTGAGGTCCCTCCCAACCCAAACCATTCTGGGATTCCATGATCAGAGTGCTGTGCTTATGGACAGGCAAACAAAGAAGATAGCATATGCATGTCTCATACCCATCCATTTAAAAAAAACCAAAACATTAAAACCTTGCATGCATTCATGCATATGGGAATTAGATATCTGTCAAAAGCATAGATCAGAAGAGTGGAACTACACGCATTTGCACCAATTATGCATAAAGTGACACATAAACCGAATAGAATCATAAGTGCCAGGGAAGCTGAAGTGTGATTTCGCCAAATTGTGAAGCTCTTCAATTCTACCTCACTCTTTTCCTAATTTCAGACACAAATAATTAGCGTCATGTCTGAGTCAACCTTGTGAATTTTCCAGACTTCAAAATTCCCTGATTTAGAATGGAGCCATTCCAGTTCATGTTTCAAAATGAAGACTGTATTGATAACTCGAGAGTTTTTACCTCAAATTAGCATTCTAATATTACAGATACAGCCACAGGGGAGCAGCTGAAACAGTAATTTCAATCCCATTGATTCATTTCTCCTAACAGGAAATAATATATTGACTCTCTTAACTCATGGTGCAATGGCAGTTCTCAAGCAGGTGTTCAGCTCAAGTAATGCACATGAAATACCAGCTCTGCAACCATAATTCAGCATGAAACCTCATGCCTTAATAATTCTGGTCATTAATATAACATAAATATGAATTAATTATTATTAATCACTATTTTATGGCATCATCAAGCTGGAAAAAGCTGTACAGCTGTGATACAACCTGAAAAAAAACCCCAGCATCTCTAAGTTGAATTATTCATACGCTTCATACAGTCAGCATTTCACTCAAGTCCTCATTATTCTCATTATCCACGAGTGCACAAAAAGATGAGCACGTGGCATGCAGTGCCTTTTCACCCCAAAAGAACCACCCCAGAGAACTTAATGGGTGAATGAAGGAGGAAAAGTAGAGGCATTTCAGCCTTGTTATTAACACCTGGCACGAGCTGCTGCAGCACAGGCACATCTGACTAAGCAGCAATAAGCCCAGAAAAAAGCCAAAACCCCGAAATGGGGTAGGAAATGTGAGACTCTTCTCTGGTATTTTCCTTCCTGTTATTCTGACAGATAATTTTCACAGGTTATTTTTTTTTATTATTATTATTATATAATCTCATATATAATTCCCCTGTTTCCTTGATTCCTCGCAATAAACCATGCATTTATTCTGTAGCCTTATAGGAAAAACTTTCAGCCATAGACTTATTATGGAGTTCCCATAATGACACTTATATTTGGGGGAAAAAAATAAAAAAAACCAAATGACACTAGCCAAGAACTAAAGCACTTAATTATTCCCCTTACCTAGGAAAATGTGATTTTTGGAAAAAATTAATCCCATGCTGAAAAAAGTAGAAAGGCCTCGTCTGATCTATATCAGCACAATTCTTCTGCATTCTTCTACATTCTTCTAAAATGTCTACCAACAGTTCTCAAAGTACTCAACATACTAAAGGTATATTTCCCCAAGACAATACTAGTTTTATATATTCCGGTTTAAAGTCTTCAGCAAGTTCATTTAGTATGAACAAGGAAAAAAAAATTAAGAGAGTAGATATATTATTCTACAGTATTTTAAATGCTTAAAGGAATTTGCATCTGGATGATGAACACCAAAGACCCTTAAGCAAGTGACTTAACAGAGATTTTAAATCAAAAAGGAATAAGCACAGAAAGGAATCAGATCACAGAGAGTTATGCAGTGGAAAGAAATTTCTGAGCTACTAAATGGCAACTTTTCCCTGTTGGAAATATTACATTTATTATGAGAAATATCTGAGTACTCTTAATCTTCTGGTTCTGAGCAGCAGTATTTTCTATTACTGGAGAAACACAAAAGAATGATTGCATGTATTTTTTTTTAGTAACAAATAACTATTTCCTTAATTCATTACTTAAACAAGTAAACATTCATGGAGAGAAAAAAGTACGAAAAAGTGATTCCAAAACGTGATATATTTTGCTCTGCTAAATGAGCCCTTTATATAAATAGTTTAGAAAAAAAAGGCTGGTTAAAAACTTAAAGAGGAAGAGAAAAAAACAATAATAATGTCCATCTGTCTCTGGATCCAATATACAGCTTTTAATTTGTGTTTCTTTTACGCTGGAACCAAATTGCATTTAGGACTTGCATTAAGTTCAACACCACCAGGTTTTCCATCTGATCGTTTTTCCCTAAGAAGTATAAAATCTTCTAATCTGAATCTCCTAGGATGCCAGAATTAACATCTCATTAAAGACCAATTTGCTTTTTCAGCTAAAGAATCAGCTTCCTTCTGGCGTTTTTATTTTTAGTAAGTTGCTTCCATACTGTTGAGTCACATCCTTCTACATAAAAATCCAGGAGAAAACTATATTATATAAAACGGGAAAACAAACAGAGGCAGTGCTTCAAGAACATGTCTTAAGAAAAATCTTTATGAGAAATTATGTTGTCTGGTCTCTTAAAAACAACCATAACTACTTACTTTGCATTAACCAAGAAACTAAAGGAAGAGGAAAATAAAGCTACCACCCCACTGCTAGTGAAACCGAAGAGTAATTAATCCTGAGCATGATGATGCTTAGTGATCCCTAATCAGTAAGAATTAATAATTCCTAATGAGTGGTGTGTTTTAAAAGTATAAAAAGTCCTGCAATGCTTAATTTCTTTAGAACTGGATGAGAACATGGAGACCTCTGGCACTTGGCAGTCATAATGGCATATATAAAAAAATGATCTAGTAATAGAAACTGTCTTAAAGGCAGTAAAAATTGATTAGGAACAATAAAATATATATGGTTTCCATGCAATAATAATAA
>VZRF01004609.1:195933-225461 GCA_013396875.1 Vireo altiloquus | reverse complement strand
TTTTTTTTTTTTTCCCTGTTCCTTCTCTCTCCAACCAATAAAACTGGGCAAAAACTTGTGGAAATGGACCTGGCCCACAAGAGATGCCTCCCTTCCAGCACACACAGCCCAGGCAGGTGCCAGCTCTTGTTTCTGGAGCACCCTGCCTTTAGCAGGCTCGGCACACTTGGACTTTCCAGTTAAATAACAACTGGATGGAAAGTCCACAGCTTGTCACAGTTCTCCAGGACCTACATGCATGCTTTTCTGATACATTTTTTGCCTGCAAAAAGTTTGGCATCACTGTTGGAGCTTTTAATCAGAACATGATGCACTACTGAGTCTTCATCCCTCCGAATTAAAGCTGCAGCTGTGGATGTGTTCTTGCAAATAAACCCACGTTTAAAAACCTTGCTTTTCTTTGCAAGGTCTCGTCCTGAGCACTAGGCCTGCCAACAAGAGCCTGGATGTTTTCCATTCCCCCTTTTAATTAGATGAACAAAATGCATGAAATCTCCTTCAGAGAGTACCACTGCTCACCCTCTAGTGTGTGACCAGAACTGTTTATCCCTCGCCAGTTTGTAGTTTCAAATAAAAATTTGGGAATGGGAAAATAAGAAATGCGATATGAACTCCAGCACGGGGTTTATTTGGCAGGATATTTCTCATTCAGGTATCAAAGTTTTCACTACCTACAAACATTGTGCATGATCATATTGAGATCAGTGGTACAGCTGATCTCTTAGATATTTCAAAATACTTTGTAAAAAGAATGTTCTGATGAAACCTAACAGTGTATTAACTACCTTTATACCATTGCTAGCAGCATTCGGGGCTGCATGGGGCAGAGCATTGCCAGTGTTGACTTTTCGTGATCTTAAAATTACNACCCAGCTTTGCGCAGCGTTGGCTAGGCCGCGCCTGGAGCATCATGTCCACCTCCCGTCCCTGCCATACCAAACAGAGCTGGGCAGGCTGGAGAGGGGCCAGAGAAGGGCCATGAAGAGGATCCGAGGGCTGGGAAGTCTCATGAGCGAGGAAAGGCTGAGAGAGCTGGGTTTGTGCAGCCCTGAGGAGAGAAGGCCGAGGGGAGCACCCAGCAGAGTTCCAGGGATTAAAGGAGGAGGTGGAGATTCCCTTTGTACCTGGAGCCACCTGGAAAAGACGAGGGGTGAGGGGTCCCAGGGACTCCCTCCCTCCTGGGGAGGCTCTGACTGCACACAAGAGTGTGGGGCTGACTCCTTAGTGGAGTTTTACAGAGATCTCAGCAGAAGGTTTGAGAAGGGCAAGCTCCTTTTAACCTGTCTTGAATTGTAAATAGTTAACTCCATTTCTAAAAGAGGAGTTCTGTAACTCCNAAATCATTCTGGCATCACCAGCAGGTCAGTATGGATCCTCCCCTCTGCTCAGCAATGAGACACATCTGCAGTGGCGTGTCCAGCTCTGGGACTCCCCAGGACGAGAGGCACAGGGACATTGTGGAGCAAAGGGCCACAGAGACGGAGAAGGAACAAACTTCAGGATCATTTGCACAAAGAGGCATCAAAAAGGGCAAATCCTTGCCAGGTTTGAATCCATGACCCAGCTTTGCGCAGCGTTGGCTAGGCCGCGCCTGGAGCATCATGTCCACCTCCCGTCCCTGCCATACCAAACAGAGCTGGGCAGGCTGGAGAGGGGCCAGAGAAGGGCCAGAGAAGGGCCATGAAGAGGATCCGAGGGCTGGGAAGTCTCACGAGCGAGGAAAGGCTGAGAGAGCTGGGTTTGTGCAGCCCTGAGGAGAGAAGGCCGAGGGGAGCACCCAGCAGAGTTCCAGGGATTAAAGGAGGAGGTGGAGATTCCCTTTGTACCTGGAGCCACCTGGAAAAGACGAGGGGTGAGGGGTCCCAGGGACTCCCTCCCTCCTGGGGAGGCTCTGACTGCACACAAGAGTGTGGGGCTGACTCCTTAGTGGAGTTTTACAGAGATCTCAGCAGAAGGTTTGAGAAGGGCAAGCTCCTTTTAACCTGTCTTGAATTGTAAATAGTTAACTCCATTTCTAAAAGAGGAGTTCTGTAACTCCCCAGGAAAGATCCTTGACAAAGAATGTAAATATGAAAGTTATTTTAGTAATGCATTCTCCTTGACCAATGAAGGAGAATTGTCTTTGTTTGTTTTAATTTTTCTGTGTCTGTGCTGGAGAGACACAGACACAGTCACACAGATCACCTCTCCAGCTAACCTGGCTGGAGAGAGAAAAGCTTGATCTTTCTTCCTGACAATATTTTGATAATAAAGCCTTCTATTTTCAACACATCTATGAACATGAGTCATTTTGTGGAAAGGCCCTAGAAATAGGGCCACATCATTTCTACACAAGAGGAAACATCTTCACCACGACAATCACCCATCGGAATAATCTGCCCAGGAAAATGGTGGATTCCCCAGCACTGGACATTTTTAAGATTCAGCTGGACAGGGCTCTGGCCCATCTTGCCTAGATCATGATGTTTTCAAGGAACTTTGACCCAGATGATCCCTGAGCTCCCTTCCAACCTGGGATCTTCTGATTCTGTGAATACCCATTATTGTACTCTATTCACCAATAGTGATTTGAAACCTTATTTTCACAACAGATTTACTGGCATTCAACACCAAAGGCAATTGTTTTGGCAGAAATATTGTAAATTATGACTTACAACATTTTCTGCCCTGCAATCAATGCCATTTATCAAGCTGTTCTGCTTGCATGCATTCAGACCACTCAATTTAGATTTCTGTGCATTATGCGCTCTTCAGGCTACCCAGAAACTAAACATTAGGGCCTAATTTGTCAAATTATTTTTATTAATATGTATTGATTGCTTTTAACAGAGTTCCATAACCTGTGAGAACATCTTGATTATGTGATAATTTCTGTTTAAAAGGCGTGTTTTGCAGTTAATTCTGCATAAAACACTGTTATAACAGAACTGTGAAGCTTTAGGCTTCAGAATAGAACAGTGGGAATTGCCCCCAACATGCTGAATGTGTGACAGCTACAGATTAGTAAGAGGAAATTTACCAGTCCATACCCATATTATGAATTCTAACTGCAAGGAAAGGAACATGGAAGTGGAGTTTAGCGAATACTTCTGGGATATTTCCCACTGGAAGCCAACAAACAGAAATAAAGTTCACACAAAATCAGTTTTGCTTTTATTGGGAGCCACACCGGCAGGGCCCAGCTCCACCACCACTTCCACTGCTCAGGAGCACAATCCTGAACATTTCAAAGAACTCTCCAGCAAGGAGCTCCTGCTTAAGAAAACTCACACTTTCCATCTTTGCCTATGAGGAAAGAAATCAGCCCAGAATCCAAATAAGTAACACAGAGAAAGCCCTGCAGGGAAGAATTTGTTTTCAATCCCTCCCTTTGCACTCACTCACTCTTTTCCCAGAAGGAACTAACCTTTGACCACAGAACCTGATTATTCTCCCTGAATTCAGATAAACACAAGCCCATCTCACCTCTGATGTTAAACTTCTCTTACCAACAGAACCATTGAAATGATTTCCTGGAGTGACAATATAAGCAAAAAGAGAATAATTTCCTTTGCAATTTTTCCAAATAATAAATCAGTATCAAGAGTAAAACATGACAGTTCACTGGAGAATTCACAGCCATATATTAAAGTCTCCCTGCTGACAATAAGAAACGTGATGAATGAGTCGCTTACACAGATTTTGCTAATATATGGAATAAATATAGTCAATTTAGTTGACACTACACCCAAAGCAGTGACAATAGATGCTGAAATCTGGAGTCCACTCTCTATTTCTTAATATCCTGGGCAATCTGCACCTGGGACTGTATTGCACTAGGGAGAGGAGTGCCAGCAGGCCAAGGGATGTGATTATTTCCCTGAAATCAGACTGTTGAGCCTGGAGCAGAAAATAGAAATATAGACACCAGAGCCAGCGACTTCTCAGTGGTACCTGGTGACAACACAATGAGAAAAAAACAAATTTCACAAAATTACACAAAATTATAAATATATTTGGGGTTTTGGGGCTTGTCAGTTTGTTTCCTTGCTTTTTTTTGACCTGCACAGGTGATCAAACACTGGCACAGATTGCTGTGACAAGCTGCAAATTCTCCATTCCTGAATATATTCAAAACTCAACTGGACATGACCCTGAGAAACCTGGACCCCTGGATCACCCACTGAGAGGTGGGGTTAGGCTGCAGACTTCCACAAGTGCCTCACATCTTCAACTACTCTGATTTTGTGAGTTAAAGCCAGTGCTTTAATTTGCATTATTCCAGGCCACCCAATTTACAGCCAAGGTGAATGCTTTCATATCAATTGCAAGCTAGATGTACATGACAGTAAGTAATTGTAATTCTTTTGTAAGAGTGCATTCATTTCACTATTTCCACCTTGGGAAATCCATTAGTAAATATGTACAATGTTCGGTGCAAACATCCTTTAAACAAAGGATGCCCTCCTCTAAACAAACAAAAAAAGTCACATGTTAGTAAGACTATAAAAGCATCTTTGAAATCATTCAGTCATTTCTAATCATGAAATTGAAAAGCATCTGGAAGACTGACTGGAAATGACTGACAGGAATTTTATCAGTACTAATTTATTTCAGAAGCCTTTGTCCTGTCAGTGCAGAGGTCAGGAAAGCAAAAGTAGAGACTCAGGTTGTGCAAATAAAGCCATGAAGCAAAGAGAACAGAGCACTCTCGGCCTAATCCATCTCACTGACTTTTTTTTTTTTTAACAGCATGAAAAGGGAAAGAACCCCTTTGATTCCCTCGTTTCTGGCTGAGAGACAGCAGCTGTCAGAGAAATTGTTTACTTTGAATACTGGAAAGATTAAACTGGTATGGAAAACTGCAAGGTGCTAAGCAAGGAACCCCACAACCACTTCTTAATCACTTGGCAGAATAAAGATGTCACGGAAAACTGGCATCTCTGGTTTACCTTTCAACTCTTCTCCCTTCACTTGGGCTCCACGCTGCACTTAAGACACAACTTCCCTTGATGATTAACTACAAGATCATTAACTTGCTCTTCCACCCTTCCAAAATGCGCACAGTCATTTTTCACCATGCTTATCAATAATGAGATCCTCTCAGTGGGTACTGAGGGCTGACATAAAAGGTGCAGACACTTTCCAAAAGGATGCTGGCAGCCTATTTGACATCTGTTGTGGGTGGTTTTTTTTTTCACTGAAATAAACTAAACATGTTCACCAGTTTATCCTCTCAGTCAGTCATTGAATTTCAGATTTAGAAGATCAAAAATGAGAGGTTTAAAGAAGCTCAGATTTCAAACATGAACGTGGTCACTCATGGAACACACTCTCATTGCCTTATGGCATAATAAACTTAACCACTCTATTTTTTTTTTTTTTTTTTTCTTTAATGTTGTTTTTCTCCCCCTGTTTTCCCTTATGCACACACTAAACAAAACAGGGAGAATTTTTATTTCAAAGAAAACTTCCCCCAGTGTCATTTCATAACTCCCCTTGTGTGCTGCCCATGGCTAATTAGTCACCCAAGTTGACAGGCAACACATTAATCACGTTTTCCTGAACAGAATTCATTAAAGACTCTTATTAATTGTCTGAAACAGATGTTGTTTATTATATCTCTATAATCTACATGATTCCTGAGAATTACTTGAGAGTTATTTAAAAGGTGCAAAGTCTTGTGAACTTCTCTGTAATGCGTTTCAAGGCCAATATTAATTAATTGTAAATTATTTTGTTTCAATTTAGGTTAAAATGAATGTTTCTATATATGTAGGCATGAGTCTACTGAGTACTTAACTCAGACCATAGTGTTCTTATTATCTTTGGAAAACATCCTGCTATTTGGAATATTTGATATAATCACCTTTTATCTGTTTAGCTAATCCTTTTCTACCTCACTGGAGGATGTGCTACACTGAAAACAACTAAAACACACATTTTTCTGACTGTCTCTATCTTCTTCTCCGCCAGTTTATCAGATATTTGAAATCTGTTAGAGCACAGAAAAACCTGGCTGCACAAATAGAGGTGATATTACAGATGTGTCACCACATCTCAAGTCTTGCAGCATGACTAGGTATGGTATAAAAACAAACATAGAAAGTAAAGTGGGATTGCCATTAACAAAACAGTAGGGCCAGAATGGGATTAGCAACTTAAAATATAAAAATTACCATCACAAGTGTTTTATAAAAATTTCGGTTCAGGCACACTAAAAGTTACAGGGTCAGAAAAAAAAAAGAAGTATGGCAGAAAAGTAATTTTTTTTTCCACGGGTAAATTTTAAACATACATTATTAATTAATCTTCTTAGCTTGAAATTGATATTATGATCAACATCAGGCTGTTTTAAATTTTAGTTCTATTAAGGTAATAAAGGCAGTTGCATTCTTGAGTATCCATGCAGCTCCCAAACTGTCTCGAATTTTTGTTGATCTATTTAGGGAAGACTTCTGCTTAAACAGTTGATCTTCCTGGGTACTTGCATGCACCAATTTCCTTTTTTTTCCTCTGCATAGTTCATGACTTGCTGTCTGAATGGGGTTGCCTTTTATTTACCCACATTAATGCATGATTAAGTAAAATCCCCGTTGTCTTTTCCTGTGAAAACCCTCCTGTTTAAGGTATGTCCCTTGAAAAATTTATGACTTCCCAGCTGGTGCCCAGAGTTCAGCAGTACATCCTGCCACTGAACAAAGTCTGATGGTGGAGTCTCTAATGAGGGGGATGCAGGGAACACTCAGCTGCTTTTAAAATTTGCTGTACAGCTCTTTTGAGGGAGACAGAATGACACAGGCTGTTTCTCTGTGCTGTTTATTTTTTTCCTCACCCTCCTCTTTCCTTCCTACGTGGTACCTCCTGACATCCTAAATACCAATTTTCAACCAACTTAGTGTTTTCAACTACACAGAAAATTGTCAAGAAGCCTTTTTGAGATATGAGGGATTAAGAGATTAGCTTTTGGGCACAAAACTCATTAAAAGGCCAAAGAGGAGTACCCTTTTCTAGCATTCCTTCTTAAATCTTACATCTAATAAACACTTAGTAAAAGTGATCATACAGGGACTTGCACTCCCGGGCTCCTCTAGACCCATCTTACAATATTATTTTACTTGAAACACTTCAGTATTTGAATTAATGAAATCTGTTTGACTGACAGCTCACAGTAACCATCATAATTTTCATAGGAAAAAATAAAATAATTTCCTCAAAATACAATTTCTTTTTCTGGTGGTTGATATAACTGTCTACAGGGGTATATAATACAGAATAATCTTTTAGTAGAAGGTAAGAGATTATTTTCAAATCTATTTTTAAAGTTTTTGACAAGGCCAGACTGAATCTATATATGTCTCAAATAAGACAAACCCAAACTAAATTAACATTCTGGATTTTAATTACTATTGGAATATTAATTAGTTCTTTACTTCAACAATGTCGTCCAGCAGATATTCCCCATGGAATGCAAACTAGAAATGTAACATCCTGCTTGTGTAAGTGCTGTGATTGCCACATATTGTCAAGTTATTTACTTATGCTTTACTCTGTTTACTAAACTGAGTTTCTGTTGAAGTGCTTGAAGATTTTAGTTAAGTATATGTGTGTTTTTTAAAGCCCTATTAATACTCATCTGCTAATTACAGTGGCAATTATCACAATATGATTTATTCTCAGATTCACTCATGTCTGGCATCCTCTCAGTTATATGCCATGCAATTTTGTGCCAGCCAACTACACAATAAATCCAAAAGTTTCCTGAATTGAAGCCATGTCTAGCCTATTTCAGGCTAGCATGACCAATATCCATAGTATAAATTCAAGCAGTGATAAAAATATAGGGAAAGGAAGGGAAAATAGGATTTAAGGCACTGGCTCCCAGCTTGTGATGTGGGTGCACCAAGGCAGGAAGCACCTCCTTGTGCAATTCGAATTTTAGGTGGTAACCAGCTACAACAACATTTTAGAGTCAGAAAGAAATGCAGTTGGAGTCTGAGGTTGGTCACTCTCCCACAGGAAGCAGTTCCATTTGTTTGCATGAAACTTAAGTGGAATCAAATTAAATCCAAAATTCCCCTAAAACTGCATTCTGGACACTTAAAATTCTCTCTCAAAACAGCAGTAGCGTCATTTTCAGGAAAGAAAAGGAATAAAAACACCCTATAAATAGAACAGCCCCATGTTTCTAAGTTTTGCTCCCTTTATCTCATGAGAGAGATGTACTTAATCCTCAGAACACTGTACCTAGGTTCTCCCTGAATAGTTTTTATTTATTTATTAAAAAGTGAGGACCATGCAGATTTAGAACCATTGTAGTGTTGAGCCCAGATGTGACAGTTCCATTGTTTTGCACTGTAAACACATTTGTATACATTCTTTGGGATTATACAAGAGCTCAGTGAACTTTCAGTGAGCTGTTTACCATCTTTTCTTTCAGATTCTGATTTTCTTCTCAAGTTTTCTTAAGATGGAGGCCTGACCTGAGGGATTTTTTGGATCTACCCCTCAAATTTATGTTTACTCTGAGTCAAGCGCACATCAGAAAATTTCAGTACATTTGACTTGTGCTCTGTGCACACATCTAATGATTAATTAGAGCCTCCAGACGGGCAATTATTTTGAAATACAAACAAGTGGCTACTGTGTGTTATTCTGGTTTTCTCCTATGCTGTCCCTGTCTCTTCATTTGGATAAGAAATTAATCTTTTCTCTGGACGTCAGCATAGAACTATTGGAACTGAGGCTTTGAAAGGAGCTTTGAAAGGCCACACAGAATTATCTGGAATGGATCTTCGAAAAAATGTTGGCCACTTTTAGGTCATCACTGTGGACTTCCTGTGGTGCGGAGCACAGGACTTTTCTCAGTAATTACATTCTCAGGCACAGTTTCAACTTCCTGTTAATTATCCTAGCGCTGTCTACGGCACAGATACGAGGTTAAAACCCCCAAAAAAGATCAGTGCAACGACCCCACCACCGTGTACAGAGTCTCTGCTTGGCCAACCACGGCTTGATGGGGGCACTTGAGCTACTTCAGCCATGAAGTTTGCACTTACCAACCTCCACAAGGCTGGAGCAGTTGGGGTCCGTGAAGCCCTCAGGACACTCGCAGGAGTAGAAGTCATCGTTCAGCCCTGACAGGCAGATGCCACCGTTCTGGCAGGGGTTGGAGTCACACACATCTCCTGCAGGGGCACACGGAAGAGAAAACAAAGGTTTTTGTAGAAAAGTCACCCAAAGTTGCTCTATGCGTGGCGGATTTTTGGCAACCAAGTAACGGTGAACTCTACGTCCTTTGAATGACTTTTGGCTGAGTCAGTTTTAGCTTTACTTGACGGCACACCATATAATTGTCTAAAACGTGATAGCCTTAAACTCAATTCACTCAAAGAAGATAATAGCAAACAGCATTTTTCTACTTTTTCTAACTTGAGGACACTCAGGATATCTACAGATGGCGTTCTGTCACCATTGTGATAACCTGAAGAAATCCTAAAGAACAACCTAGGCTTTGGTCAACTCCAATTTAATACTTTTTTCAGATAATTAATGTTATATTTAGATTTTTTTTATTTGTCTCAATCTTCATCTTTGAAGGCAGATTTGCGCTCTCTGTTGCTCAGCATTGCATTTAAAAATAACAATATTTTGTGCAGTAAAGAAAGATCTACAGATAAATCATTATTAGAAAACAAGTACTTTTATTCTTTTTTTTTTAATTGAAAATTGCCAGGTTTTTGTCATGTCATTGCAAAGAGTTAGAGAAATTAATTTGGTTTATGTCAGCAGTACTGACATTAGAGTATGTTTTGGATCAGATTGGTGGTAAACTCAAAATTCAGGACTTCAACACCTTTCTTGCACATGAATTTCAGATTAAACCTTGGTGGGAAAAATTCCATCTAAGCATTGATTAAGTAACATAACTGATGCACGAAACTGCCTTCATGAATTCTGTGCATCAGTTGCACAGAAAACCTGGAGCTGTGCAGTAGTTTTCTGGGTTATTTGTAGTTTTATTTAATTTTTTTGTCAGCTTTAGGGTATCTTCATGACACAGAGAACTGTCATGTATTTGATATTAACAGTTTCGTTTTGAAATCTGATGGAGAAGCAAAGCTATTTGAGAACAGTAAATGACATGTCCGAGCTGAATTTAAATAAACCAAGACTTCTAATTTTCTGCTTTTGTTGCATTATTGGGGTAGCAAAAGATGCTTGTTTATTACTTCATGGAGCTTAGGCAATTGGTTATGAAAGAACAGCTACTATCAAATGAATGCTCTGACAACTGTATTCCCATACCTCTAATTAAATTAATAAACTAAATAGCATCTGGAGCAGGAACGCTTATTATGCAAATCCATATGGATATTCTGATTAAAATGAGAGGGGATATTTTTTTCCAACGTATTTCCTGATTAGGTGTCATTGTGATTTCAATTATGCCATTGGCGTAAAAGGCAAAAGGACAAAATACTGTTCGCATTCGTAAATTTTGTGTTGAATGGCAAGCAGAATGCACACCCAATTTTACATCCTATTTCCAGAAACTGGAATCTCCCGCAATGACCAAAATGTGGACAGTGAGCTGTGTGGTTTTCATTTGTCTGAAAATTCCTGTTGGCTTTTCCAGTCTGAAATAAAGTGACCCGACCTGCAGTTTGGGACTAATAAAGCAGATGTTCTCCTCTGTCAACAGCCATTTATTTCCATGTTCAGGAAATAACTGCACTAATTGCTCTTTTGACCCACCACCTTGGCCTGTCACTCACTGGTGTAATTTTTGTAATGTCATTATACCACATCTCAGAAATAAAATGAATACAGAGCACACCTTTAAAAAAAAATGGGTTTAAAAAAAAGGGAAAAAACACAAGGAACAGAAAGTTTCAACCAAAAAAAAACCCAAAAACCAAAAAAAACAACAAAACCAAACCAAACAAATACAAACCAACCAACAAGAAATCCAACCAACCCAATCCTCTCTCATTCACATATTGCTAGCAAGGACTAAAGAGGAAAAGTCTATACTTTAAACAATAATGGTTAAACTATATCATAGTGTAAAATCAAATATGATGCAATCAGAAAAATGAGAGGCTGCCCAATTCTACCTGAGATGAGGTACCAGGCTGTGCAAATGTTGAAACTCAGCAAAAATCATGTAAAATGTTATGTCCCTTATTTATAGCTTATTGTGTGTGAAATTGTGCTGAAAAAAATAAATATCACCTTGGAATCAACGATATTCTCCTTGATTTACATTTTGTGCCTCTTGAGAGGACGTTCATGTTGAAATATTGAAATCCAATTTGTTATACATTCCGCTGAGTTTGATCAACAGATTTTGATGTTGACGGTTCTGTTGTTAGTAAGAAAAGCTAATATGGGTGCATTTGGTCTTAACACAACTAATAAAGGGATTTGTTACCATTAAAATATGGCACAGTTTTTTACGCCACAGTGGTTTTATAATTTAACCTGAGAGATTTTTGGAATGGAAGAGTAAAATAAACCTAAAAAAGGAAATATATCCTTTAGAATAACCCTCTTAGCAGTGTGCTCTGTGCTGATGGCTTTCCCTGGTGATTGGCAATATGCTGTTTGTGTAACAGACTGTATAATTTGAGAAATTTCTGCAGATTAAACAAACACTCCCAGAGAAATGCAATTATTAAAAAAAAAACAAAAAAACCAAACCAAAAGACAAATGATTATTGTACGTTTATTAAGACATTCTAAAAGGATTCTATCAAGACCCAATGTCAAATAAAAACAGTAAATCATGTTTGCCTGAGTAACCATGCACTTTTTTTTATGCGGCCACTCAAGGGTAAAAGTGTGTCTGAAGAGTAAAAGTGTGTCTGAAGACTGGACATAAACCTTTGATACTTGATTACATATCAAAGGGTATTAAGTATGTAGGGCTTTTTTTTATTATTACTGTTTTTCTGCACATCTTTAATTTCTTCAGAACATTTTGAAGTCAAATAAGTCCTTGAGCAAATAGTTCATCCTCTCTTTGGAAACCACAGTTGGTTAAGGATAAAAAATAAAGCATGTCAAAAGGAACAAAATCAAAGAGATCCATGCAAACTCAAAATTAGAATTTTAATAAGAACCCTCCCTAATTTTCTTAATTTTCCTAATTTTTCAGGAAAAATTTTATAGCAAAACTCAAATAAAATGGTGATATATTTGCTCTCTAATAAAAACTAGAAATATATTTTAAGGAATATGATGGGTTTTTTTCTCCACAGTAAATAACTCAATCAATGAACCTGGATCTTTTTCATTAGAAGCACTCAGAGAAAAAATGTTCTGTAAGTCCATTATGCTCCTTTTCATGTGTTCACATTACAACTTTTAAGCCCCATCCTCCTCCACACAATACTGAATGTACAACTGTTGCTCCTTTGCACAAGCAGGCAGTGAGAGAAGTTGGGTAGAAGTTGTATACCCACTCTTTGCTGAACTCTAAACATTTACATAACATGTTTTTGTGATCCCATAAAGCCCCGCGAAACGTTGCGTGACTCCTGACTGAGGAGCTCAATCCTCCTCCTGACAGCCAAGGACAGCCTGGAAGAAGGAACCCAACCCTGGTGTATAAATAATGCAGCACTCTGTGATGTTAACAGCCAGCCCATCAATCCCTGTCAGGAGCAGAAACTCGCAGTTTATAAAAACATGTTTTTGCGATACGGAGGCTGAAGGAGATGCTCGGAGGGAGAAGCTTCCACCCCACCAACGCCTGCAGCTTTGTCAAGCACTCACTCTAAAAGTGGATGGACCAGCCAGCTGCTGCTGTTACACACTAACTAATTGGCAATGAAAAAATGAAAAGCACGGAAAAAAATTACTTAGTCTATTGCACATAGGTAAAACCTTATAAAGTGAAGGCCTTGTTGCCTTTGTAAAATCATGGCCCAGGCTTGTTGCTCTGGCTGGAGAAGGACCGTGAGAAAAGTTTGTGTGAAGAAAAACAATAAGTTTTTACCCATGTAAATGTAGTATCAACAGAAGCAAGAAAGTTAAACAGAAGGAGAAAAACAGCAACATATCTGCACGTGGTATTTTTCTGAATGCTTTAATGCTTACGCTATAGGTAGCCAATTATAGTATATTGTAGTAAACAATAGCTAATAAATCTACTGTAGTACTTTAGCAGCCAATGAGTATGTAAAATGAATGATAACATCCAAAGGTCTCTAAAAAGAAGCTGCTTTGTTTAAAAAAGGCTTTTTGGACTTTTCAGGCAGTCTGCATGTGTGTCGTGGCCACCCCAACAGCAACACTTGTCCAAATTAAACCAATTCACTATTTAATGTTATAGTTTCTCGGACAGAAATACCTACCAAAAGCTAAGGTGCACCATCCTGAATCAGGCATGAGAGAAGCATTACAGCTCCCATGCCCAACACCATTAGCCTGAAACGGAGACAATTTCCCTCAACTATCTCACAACACCTAGAACGTTATCTATCAGGATTTTGGGCAGAAATGCTGCTCTGAGACACATCTGCTTGAGACAGTGATATGACAATAAAGAAAGAAACCTGCCTTCAAAAAATGGTGTGGATTCACAACATTTCAAAACTGTAATGACAGAAGTGACTGAGTAGAGACCATTCAGGTGTTTGGGGCCTCGCTTCCTTCTATAATTTAAAAATAGAGCACATTCTGTGAAATAGGAAGTGAGGATGGAAAAATTCAACACTCTTTATTCTTTCATGCAATGGGCATTAAATATAAATATGAACACATCGAGTACACATTCTATAATGAGGCAGTGAAATTTACAGCAGCTGATACTGAGCTAAATGTGCTGATGCTGTGGCTGTAAAGAGAATGACATATGAGTTTATGATGTTAGACACACAGATTTTTAGGGAGACACAATGCTCTTTACTGGTGTTCTCTACAGTGTGTGCTTTAAAGTTCAAGCTTTTGGCTCCACCACGGATGGGAAGAGGCAGGTCATCATTTCTGTCTGAAACAGCAGCCATAATTGTGCTCAATTTCCTACGTGGCTACAGGAAATATGGCTCATCTTAAAAGCTCTTTCAAAATAAATAAAAATAATGGCCATTCGCTTTCATGAGAATAAAATTTGTTCCAAAGGAGAAATCTCCAGGCAGCACCAAAAAATAAACAGCCCAGGAAATAGCCAGTCAACGGAAATCTGGTCTAGATATAGCAAAAATAAGCACCAGTTCTGAAGACCAGAATAGCACCTAAACTTCAGAAGGCGACTAAGAAAGTACTTGCTACCTGTAGCATTTTCATGTTAAAATCAATTTTCAGAGAAAGAGCTTTAATAATTTCCTGATTTACAGAATCATCTGCATAGTGTCCAAGTTCACACCTATTTCTCCACAGCTGAAGCACCGCTGAGAAGCAGAACCATAAATCATGCTGAAGACACACCTGTGCAGAGATGCAAAGTGTGAACATAGAAACAGATGAGCTGTGCAGTTCTTTTCAAGAAATTTGTAAGCTGTTTCTTCAGATTTAATGGCAAAGCAGCTAATTTGTTTCTCCTAAGGTAAAAAAGACAGTTGGAACAATTAAATTGTCTCATTATTTGAAAAATAAGGTTTCTGGATACCAGTAGCTCATCTACCTCCTTCTGCTTCTATTCTTGCCTGACTTGCTTACTATGCAGGTAGAAAGTTCAGCTGAATTTCTAGCTGGAACAATCATGGCAGAGTGTCTAAATGGTTTTAGAAAGTGCATAAAACGACAGCATCAACTTTGAATGTCCACTTGCTGGATAGGAAAACTACAGGAGAATGTAAATCTCAGACTAGCAAATCCATGGTTTTATCACAGGTCTCGTGAAAATCAAGGTGGTTACTTCTGAAAGCCTCTGGGATGAAGGGACTCTATGCACATAAGCTGGAGCTTGTAGTTGTGGTGGAAAACTGCCGTGTACTTGTTGTAAACCAGGTGTAAAAAAAATGTTATAATTTTAACTTTTTCTGGTCTTGTAATCTGAGGGGATGCACCATCTGATTTCTCAAGACCTGAGATGGCATTACAAAAAGAAAATCAGATTATTCAAAGCAGAGAATTATCGTTTGAATCCCACTCTGGGACTGGGCTGAAACATTAATCCTGGGGGAAGACGAAGTGCTGACTTAAGATTTGGATTTAATCTAATATTACAATACTGCAAGAGTGTGTGCCTACTTCAAGAGTTAGTATAGAGCCCTAAAGTAATGTCTGCAGAGATTAATTTCTATCATAATAAATCCCCTTCTGCCTTAAAAAAGTATAATCTCTTGCCTTTCTAAAGGTCTGCACCATGAGCTACTTTATTAATTTGAATGTGAAAGAGCAGCAGGTCACTGCACTTCAGCCTGCTGTGTTAAAGGCCTTTTAAGCATCTGATGTTTGACAATACGAAACACAAGCAGAAACAGAAAACAGCTTAAAAAGTAAACTCTTTTCTCTTCCATAGGTTACAGAGAGTTCATTTCTATGCCAACAGGCTCTGCAGGGAGAAAAAAAGAAAAAAAAGAAAAAAAAAAAAAAGAAAAGATGAACTATTCCTGTCATTTCACATCTTCATTAGTAAAAAATGGATCAAAAACGATTAAAGGGGGAAGGCGGTTATGTAACACAGTTCTGAATATTTTTACAACTTGTGGGAAATCTCCCATGCGCAGGCTGTGGATTTGAGGAAAGCTGCCGTCAGTCGAGACAGGAGTTTCATCAAAGGCAAAGAGAGATATTCCCCTGCCTGCTCAGCCGACGGTGACACACCACCCCCAGCTCCCAACCCCAGCCTGCAGCAGAGATGCTTCCTGCAGAACCAGGCAGAGGGAAGAAAAAATGCCTTTAATGAAGTATACCCCCGATCAACACCACCTCCCACATCTCTTCTCTCTTTGCACGCTCAACAGAGCTGGCAAAAATCACCCAGGCACTCCTTCCGAGCATTCCTTCGGTTCTGGCTGTCACTCACTCCAAGTTGTGTGTTCATGGAGGTTTTTGCCACTCGCTAAGGCTCGGGTGAATAAACCTGCATTTATTTCTGCACCTGGTCACATCTCTGGGGTGAAAGCAGTTTGTGGAGAGGGAATGAATAAGACCTAAACTTGAGACTTGTCACACAAGGCACTCAGGATAAACTGTCTCTTTCCATTCATTATTTTGTTCAATTAAAACTTTCAGAAGAGTGGCTGAGTCATGATGGAAATACCTTATCATTTTCAGTCACTTGTCCTTTACTTTTAAAGCTGATCAGGACATTTTTAGCGTTGTGTTCACTTGAAATGTCTCAGTTAATTAAATATTCACGTTTCTTGCCCATTCCATTTTCCACAGAGGAACAATGCTTGCACATAGTCTAATCATTAGCCCAGTCCTTCAAAATTAACAGTCCCAAGTGATTACAAACTTCTCTAGACAGGTGACATCTCCCTTCCTTCTGCTCCTTGCAGACTTAAGAGCTTTCAGATGCATGTATTTTTACTGGCCTTGACAGTTTTCTTTCCACTTTCTGCTTTCACTTCATCAGTGAAGCAAGATTTAAAACAAAACCCAAACACCTACTGTGGATTTATCACTTTTAAATTAAAATTCCCCATTTCCGTGTCCTAGATCCTGTTTCTGCCTTTCCATTTCTCTTTTTTATGATCCTCAGCATTTCAGGTTGGCAATTTGGAACAACCAGGGTGTGTACCTCTGTTTGTGCATACAGACACATATATTTATCTCTACACTTATATATATTTATACATACTTTATATACATGGAAATGAAAGTGGTTTGTTCTTCCTTTGTTTTCCCTGCATTAGATGTATTCATTCACTGGTTGCTAGGCAATCTTTAATCTCAGCACTGGTGAATTTATCTTTTCCCATCCTAAGCAAATCCAAATTTGAAAGTCGAGCAATTAAAAAGTCATCATTAACAGTTTTTAAAACTCTGATTATGCTTCATTAAACCCTTCTATCTTCACCAAAAGTGAAATACTTTAGAATATAAATTCTAAGCATATTTTCATTATAATTTGAAAAGCATTCATTGATTTCTAGTTACTTCTATTTTTGGATACCCACTCTCAAACACCTTATTTGGCAATATTTTCTTCCGAGAGGTGATAACGCTATTGAAGTGATGATGGTTTTCACATTTACATTATATGAAGCCCCTGGATTTTGCTTTAGGTTCAATCACTTCTCTCCCCGTGATCTCAAGGTGCCCCAATGACTGGTCGTTGGTTCAGAATGTTAAGTAGAGTCTCCACTTGAGTTCAGCTTTTTCAGGAATGAATCCACCTCATCCCCACCAAAATCCCTCTGCAAGCAGGAGTAAAAGGAGTGTAAGATGTTGGGGCAACCAAGGGATTCCCTTCCAAAGCCCACCAGCGCTCCAGATGACCATTTTAACCAAAATGCAGACACAGAAAATGCTGTCCCACAAGGATGCCCTCCACAATGACCCCTTCCATTACACCAAGCCTTACTTTTAAAGAGAATAAAGCAAAGTATTCTGTAACTTTCCAGCATTACAGCTAACAAGTCTTATTGAATTCATTTCACACATTTTTTGGCCACATGGATATTTAGGTCTTTCACCACGGAAGTCCTGTCATCGTCAAAACAAAGACGTGTCACCTAAAGAGATACAACAGAAGTGCCAGTTTTCATCATTTTCTCTCTGACTGTACAGGAAGGTGATGTCACTGATAACATTCAGAATATTAATTAAGCACTGCAGATACAAGCCTCTCGTGTGAGGCATGTGAAATAATAAAGGCATTACAGCTATCATCTGCAATAAAGAACTGCTTCTGTTTATTTTGGACAATGCAGCTGGCAGCACCATGTAAGCTCTGTGGATGAGTGATGAAAATCCTTTAGGTCATTTTTGTTAAGAGCCTCTGGAAAGGATAGATGCAATTCTTACCTTATTTGTTCCAGCTTGTTCACAAACAGAATGACATCTGAAATTTCTACACTTAAAACCACTCCTGTGTATATTCTATGAAGTAATGGTAAATGAGGTTTCTTCGTAGACTTTTCTAGGTTTAGCCAAGGTGTAAACTGGACTATGATAAATTCATTTTTTGCTCCCATGTTGTAGGCAATGTCTCGCACTTTTATAGCCACTCTACTACGCGATGGTTTACAAGAATATTAAGCAAGAAAACACTTTATATATGCCAAAACCTTGTCTCAGTACAGACACACTGCACAAACAAACTGCATTCTTGGCAGCGGTTTTTAAATTTCTTTTATTATCTGTTGTACATTGTAAACCAAGCCTAAAAAAACGTGGATAGCCGCTTGGAAAACCTTGCTGCTTCTTATGGAGAAGCACTTGAAAATGAAGAGCTGGGAACAGTCATTGAAAAAGGATGAAAAAGGAGCAAGTTGGACAGAAAAGAGAGTAAATTACAGATGTTCACAATTGGAGTGACCAGGAATGTGATGCTTTCGCTATACTCTTGTAAGAGGGAGCTTAAATGTTATTTTTATAATGGTACATATAGATCCTTGACTACTGAGCTGGCCAACTACTTGGTTTCAGCTTCTGAACACAGACAAATGTTCCTAAAGCAATCAGATTCTTGTCTGGCATCACAAGATGATGAAAACATCTATCTGGAGGTATGAAGTGCAAAACTGCTTCTAGTCACAAGGCCAAGTCATTGACCTGCCCTTCAACATCGCAGATACATTTCAGATGCCACAGTGGACCTGGAAATAAACTTGGTCTCCCACTTTGACCTAAAAGTTGGAAAAAGCAAAAGGAGGATTTACCTATCTGGTGTTTTTTTGTTGTTTTTGTTTTTTTTTTTTCCCTGCAGCTTTTCTTTATTAACTACACCCAGGTAATACAGTGTAGTTGAAAATCAGAGCAACACAATGTAAACACTGTTAATGCTGCATAGGATGGCCACATAATTTCATGTTTGAAATGGCAATTGCTGTTCTTTGACACTTCAGAGTTCTGTGTCTGCATGCAGAGAAAATATTTTTAAAGCACAGGACTGAGCAAAGAGTAAATCCCAAAGGGGGGGAAAAATACTGAGAAGGAGGTCAGAAAAAAGAATATAATGAATACATATTCATAAATAAATTTAAGCTATTAAAACAAAGAAACAAATAAATTAATTTTTTTTTCATCTTCCAAAGGGAATGAGGTCATTACAGTTTAATAGGTACAAATAAAGTTATAAGTTCACATCAGTGGCTTCTGATCCTTTTCCACTTTCCTCATTTGTGAACGTGGGATGCCACAACAGAGGACTGTGGTTTCTCCAGATTAAGAACAAGGTCTTTACATGGATTTGGCTGGGATTAGCACCACACCAGTGGAATATATGTCTCATGTATATACTCACATAAACATTCTGTCATTCTGTGATTACCAACAGTCTCCTACTTCTTCTTGTCCTATTTTAGCTTATTTTCAAATGCGTTCATAGAATTAACTTCATTCAATTTTCTTCCTCCCTTCACCCCCAGCACAAAATGCACACCAGTTCCTGACTCCAGCCCCCACCCTAATTTACAAGTGTTATTTTTTATCTTTTGCCATTGCTGCACAGCAATTTATGCCAGCAACACGCAGCACAGTAGTTACAGCACAACCAGGTGATTAGGGAAGCCTCGTTATTCACCAGCAGAACATATAAAAGAGTTATTGTGAGTGCACAAATATGTTGCTGCAGCCTAATCTTGACAAACAAAGAGACCACAATAAAAAAGACTGATAAATAGGTTATAAGACTCGAGTCTGAAATTCAATGTATTTCTCCTCAAACGAAGGGATTAACAATAACCCAGAGGCTCATTAGGGAATTCCTTTCTTTTTCCCTCTATTTGTGAGCCTCATTAAAGGAATCACCTGTTATTTTGTGTGTGTTGTAGTTGTGTTTTTGCCACTGGAAGTTTTTATTTATCGGAGTACAGCAGTACAGATTATATATATATATATATATTTTTTTTTTTTAATAGATGATGATCCCTCCTTTTCCCACAGTCCAATTATTGTCCCTAGCCCTGTGCACTCCTCTGTACTGCCAGGACCTACAAACACTTTAACTGCTGCCATTTCCTTGCTTGTATGTCTTGACCTCAAACTAACTCTCTAAAAATTCATTTTCCAGTGAGCTGTCCCAGACCACGAGGCAGCTACACCCACAGTTAGTCACCACTGTGGGGCTAGGACATTATTCCCCACTCCAAATGCAGTTTTCCACCCCAAAAGAGGTGCAAAGAGAGGTTTGGCACCATCCCTGCAGCCAGGACAGAGCTGCTGCTGCCCCAGGTTGAGCTGCCTCGCTGAACATCCTGGATGATAAAAAGCTTTGCTTGCATAGCACTTGGCACCTCTCCCAGCAAAGTTGGAAGACAAAAAAACTCTCCTGGGGAGGTGGATCAGACCCCTGGTGCTGGGCCATGAGCTGTTACACAACAGCTCCTAACGAGATCAGCAGAATCCCTTCCAACCCAAAGGGTACCTGCCCCACTCTGGTGCCAGCCCAAATTAAATCCATTAACTCCGTGGTGCTGCTCCTGCTCAACACTGTCAACGGCAGCAGAATTTGAATTGTTTTCTCCATTGCTTAATCAAACCAACAGGACGATTTTTAAGACAATTTCTTAGGCTTTAATTTCCTCATGGTATTGCTTCTGTCCTTTCCTCCGATTTCCTGTCTCATTTTACAATCCAGCAACATTTGAACCACATTTGCTATTTCTCATATGTTTCTGATTAGTTCTTCAACTTTTAGCCAGACTTTTTTTTTTTTTTAATTTATTTCAGCCCCAGTTGGTAGTGTTTGTCTATCAATTTGTGTATGGCCTTTTATGATTTTCCACTCTGCTACAGCTTTCTGGCTATGCAGTTTAAAGCTATTATTTCTAAGAAGAATCTGGAAACTCTAGAGTCCTTTAGTGTATTCTAGTGGCATATCAATTATGTCTCAGTAGTGTTTAGATTGCCAGCTTACTAACCCAGACATTGCTGTAAATGGCTCCTTCTAGTCTTGCTCTAAACCAAACATGCAGGAGGCATGCAAGACAATTTGGAGAAATCAATAAAAAAAAATATTCTCCCCCGCTTGTGTTATACAAAAAAAAAGCCTAAAAGGAAGCAGACATTTATTACACTGGACAAAGGTATTTGCTGAATTCTCCTCCTGTGTTATTCAGAAATAAAGTGATTTAGGTTATGAAAGCTGCATTTGAAGTACCAGGATATTTTATACAGTTCAAGAAAAGTCACCTCAAACAACAATTTCAGCATTTTGCAACCTGTTTCTTCTTTATTCACCTATCCTGGTAGGTGACTGAAAGGAGGACAATGTGATATGAATATTTTCCTTTCGGCAGCTGCCAAGGAAGCCTGACAACACTGTCTGAAAAGCTCAACTATTGAAAGCAATCTACAGGGCATCACAATATAAAGCATCTTGAATCATTATAGATCAAAGCCAGGCACTGTTGCCCTCCACTACAGCTCTATTGAAACACGCTGCAGATGAATAAAATAAAGTTAAGCATGAAATAAATTTGGCAAGTTCCATTGTCAGGAGTGAAATGAAGACAACAGGTCTTCCCAGACTAAACATATTAGCATGAAAATAGATTAAAAACCGGGATCAAAGTACTTAAAAGTAAACAAAACCATGAAAAGCATTGCATTTATCACTGCAAGAGACCTCTGCATTTATCTTCAACATCACTGGTTGGAGATTGTGATTGTAAGCATTTCTGGAAATGCTTATCTATGCAGCAGTATGAGATGTAAGTTCCATGAACTTTTATTTCCCGGGGTGCAGCATTGCTTTTATTTTTAACAGCAAAATTATCAGTACCTCTCTACAATCACCCACTTCCTTCTCATTCCATCTGATGCCTGGTCCCAAAGAAATCAGATACTTTCTAAAAAATCAGGTCTAAAGCATATTGGTTTGTTTTTTTTTTTTTCCTTTTGGCTACAAAGCCCTGCTCCTGCTGCAAGTATAATCCAAGTAAACAGAACCAAACACAGACAATTAAAAATTATGGGTGGAAACAGCAAACACACCTCTGCTTATGGCCATCCTGAAAAAAAAACCAAAACAACCAAACCCAAAAAACCAACCCAACAAAAACCCACAAAAATCCCCCCCAAAACAACAAAAAATATCCCACAAAGACTTTATGAGGTCCATTAGTGAGTGCCTATAGGTGATTTATCTAATCTTTCTCCTGCCAAGTCTTTAAACCCTACTGCCCTCCAGTTTGGAAAAAGCATTGCCTGAGAGTTGATATACTTCTGATATACCAAAGATAAGTAATATCACCCAGCTGTGCCAAGGAGAAAATCAAAAATTAAGCAGTAGATGTGGTGAATGGATTATGCCTGGCTCTATGTAATGAACCTATTTTATTGTGAGTGACACAAATTCCCTAGACATCAAAAAAATCCCTTTTCTATAGTATCAGTGTCTGTGATTTCGTGATTCTATCTCCAGTTTCTCTTCTAGCAGTGCATTAAGCACTTTTGCTAATGAAACTCCTAGATTTTAATGAGATTTAACTGTGTTTTTTTCCTCTCTGAACAAATTGGGCAAGAGCCTGGATGTTTTCTGTTAGCTTGAGGGTTTAGGGGATTTTTGGTGTGCTTGTTTTGTTTTCTGCCTGCTCCTCAATGTTGCCATGTAGGTCAAAGTTCCAGGTGAGCATAAAATAGAAACAGAAGTATCAAACATTTGTCTTTTTAGTGACAGGCTACAGCAGAGAATGTGAGCAGGGAATTTCTCAGGGCAGAATAAACACAAAAGGTCTCAGTAGCCACAAGGAAAGAAGATCACCCCTTTGGTGTGATCTCATTTCCTCCTGGGAAAGTGAAAATGTTTGGTTAAACTGATGGTGACTGATTTTTACTATAGTTCTGTGGCAATATTAGCAAGTTCAGTGGATTTTTTTTTGTTTGTTTTGGTTTGGTTGGTTGCTTTGGGGTGGTTTTTTTTGGGGAGGGACTTGTTTTTTGGCTTCTTTGGTGGGCGTGTGTTTTTTTTTCCTTTGTTTCTTTTCGGGGGTTTCTTGGGCTTTGGTTTTGGGTTTCTTTGCTAAGAGAAGTAAGGGGAAAATAAAATCCCTGTCAGAATCAAGATCTGAAAACCAGTCTACCACGTCCATTCTCCTGAATGCTAGACCACTTCAATAGGGATCACTGCCCTGCCAGAATCCAAGCAGGAAAAGAGATGTCAATTGCTCAGAATTCACAGAAAAATTTTAAAAATCCCAATGAAAAACCCCACCAACATTCAAGCACTTTAGATGGTTGTTTAAAGAATGCTGTTTGAGATACTTTTCTAAGAAGGTCTGGAGCTCAGCATTTGAGAAAGGGCATTCCAACAAATTTAGATGCCCTCACAATTGGTTGCAGAGTGGCCACACAAGTGATTCCTAAATGTGAAATTCCAGTTCTGCATCTGCTGAATAAGAAGTTTTAACAATAATCCTAACATTTCAAACATTTACCTGACTTGAAGTGCAATCTGTTCCATGCACATCAAAAGGGGCTCTTGAAAGACAAAGCACTGATGGGCATCCTGCAGGTTTTGTGCTTCCAAAATACTGAACATCAAATTAAATGGAAACCAAGATAACAGGTGCTTCCAAATCAAACCACTTCTATGTACACAGAGAGGATTTTAGTTCTGAAATCCATAATTCTTCAGAAATGTTGTCCTTGTTATCATTTTGCCATTCAAGATGTTTAGCTAATATCAGTGTGTTCCCCAGCTGTTTGGGCACAGGAGTTGTGCACAAACATCACACTGCTCCTCTCACTTCCCTCCTTCCCCTCACTTCTTATTTTTAAACAAACAAAACCATCAGGATGTGTCAAGATCTCCTTCAGGTGTCCATGTGGCTGACATGTTTCACAGAACACCTGAATCGTTTAGGTGGGAAAAGATACCCAAGATCTTCCAGTCCAAGCTGTGCCTGATCCTCATCTTGTCCCCAGCCCAGAGCTCTGAGTGCCACCTCCAGCCCTTCCCTGGCCACCTCCAGGGATGGGCACTCCAAACCTCCCTGGGCAGCCCTGCCAAGGCCTGAGCACCCTTTCCATGGGGAAATTCCTGCTGCTGTCCACCCTGAGCCTCCCCTGGCCCAGCCTGAGGCTGTTCCCTTTTGTCCTGGCACTGGTTGCTTGTGACACCCACTGGGCTGCCCCTTCCCATCAGGTAGAAGGGTGGATGTCTACCTGAAATGTTTTACTTATTTTAGACTGGATTGTATTCTGAATTCCAGCATACAAACCCAAAAATAACAAGTAACAAATTGCTGAGCAATATTATGGGCTGGTAATTTATGGTACCACTAAATTTAGAGCATCTCTCTGCTCCTCTCCAGAGCTGCTCAGACAGAACACATTCATTTTCTCATCTTTCCCCCTGCATCTTGCTCTTCTCTTTGTTCTCTCAGCTCCCCACAGTCCAGCTGGGTGATGCCTTAAGTTTTAATATTTATATTTTTCCAATCCTGTGCTGTTAGTGTAGCTCTGCAGTTCCCTGGAGCTCGTTCAGTGCTGTTCTCTCATGCTCACACTGACATAACAAAGCCTCTCCAGCTCGCTCTCCAAGGACACCCAGACCCTCCTGGGCCCAACAACTGCAAACCTTCATCTTGGGGAGAGGGGGGAAAGCTTGGGCAAATTCCATCCTTGCCTGGCTTCTGCTTGGGCAATTGATGCTGATATCAAAGTGGGAAGAACTCGGGAGCTGGCATTGTCCATGTTGGGATGCACTGAGGCAGGAGCCTCTGGAGCCCAGAGTGTGACCTCTGAAGGCCTTTCCAATCAATCCCTCCTTTATTCCTGTCTGGTCTCTGTTTCTAGGGGGCCATTTAAGGCATCATCCTTTATCCCATAATTACATGGAATATATTGCTGCCTGTTTACTGCATGGGGTTAGAGTACTGCAGACTAAAGACGGTCTGGAATTCTCTTTGGAGAGGGAGAATTAGATGGGGAAAATGCCAGGAATTCAGAGAGTAAAGTCTTTGTGGAAATGACAGCATTGTGAAAGAGGATGACCAGACAGTAGGTCAAATCCAGGTTTGATTCAAGCCGGAATTCTGCATCAGGTTAGACATGTAATGAACTCATGTTTTAGGGGACTTTTTGATGTATCCAATATTGCCTACTCTATCCCCAGAAAATGAATCTTGTACCTTTCTGTACCTTTAAACTGAACCAAGAAAGTCAAAGGAAAAAAAGCCCAACTTTTTTAAAACAATTCTATACTTCAAAATCACTACTCCTCTCTGTTGTTCTTCTACTGTGAAAAATACAGCTGCTTCTACTTTCCAACCAACTCTCAACTCTATTTCTCCAGAAAAACCCAAAATGTTAAACTCCTGGGTTTTCCTAAGACTTTAGTTTCTTCTTCTTTTCTTCTAAACTTGTTCAAAACACCGAAACATCAAAACCCCACTAAAAACCTTCCACCAACCTAAAATAAAACCCCCATACCAACCCAACTGAAAAAAAAGAGAAACCACACCCAAAGAAAACCCCTAAATTCTTCCAAGTTTCTCTCCACAAAAAAAATTTTAATATTTAACATTATTATTATTTTCCAATGTATTTATTAAATAAATAGTTGTATTTCTTCTTCACTTTCCTCTGAAAAAATATTTATTTTTTCCCAAACCTAATAAAAATAGTGACTATAATCTACCTTCTATACAGGAACTATTTTTTCTCTGAATATTTCTCAAACCAATACAACACTCTAGATCCACTTTGCAGTACTGGAAGGCGACTGTGAGGTGTGCTGCTTTTAAGAGAGCATGCTTCTGACACAAAACCTGCCTTTGCTTGTGGTTCCCATGATGCCTTAAATGGCTCCCTAGAAACAGAGAGCAGACAGGAATAAAGGAATAAAAACAGACCAGAGAGGAATAAGGGAATAAAGGAGGGATTGATTGGAAAGGCCTTCAGAGGTCACACTCTGGGCTCCAGAGGCTCCTGCCTCAGTGCATCCCAACATGGACAATGCCAGCTCCCGAGTTCTTCCCACTTTGATATCAGCATCAATTGCCCAAGCAGAAGCCAGGCAAGGATGGAATTTGCCCAAGCTTGCCCCCCTTTCTCTCCCCAAGATGAAGGTTTGCAGTTGTTGGGCCCAGGAGGGTCTGGGTGTCCTTGGAGAGCGAGCTGGAGAGGCTTTGTTATGTCAGTGTGAGCATGAGAGAACAGCACTGAACGAGCTCCAGGGAGCTGCAGAGCTACACTGGGCACTGCAGGGGTGGAAACAATATAAAATTAAAACCTAAGGTATCAGGGACACAAAAAACTGTCCTGTGGAAAACGCCAGGGGAGCAGTGGATGATCCTGTGCCTGCCTGGCCTTTCACAGGGATGCAGAGGAGAGATTCCAGCCCCCAGGCCATCACCAACCACGTGAACACCTCAAGGTGCTAAAAAAGCTGCCCCTTCTCGTTGTCAAAGCAGAAAGTAGTAGGTGTGAAATAACATCTTTTTCCCCAGGGCTTTCCTGGACATTCGTGATTAGCGTGATAAGAAAACCCCAAAAATTGGGAGAAGTCATCATAATAATTTTGGTTTCTAAATATGAAATGCACTGAGAAGCCAGTGCCTGTGTTTTTATTATTTATTCATGAGGCTAAAAACTGACTACAGAGAGTTTGCAAGAATCTCTTGAACCTTGTTTTTTAATAAGGATGCTCTTGCAAGACTTTTTGTCAGTAATCTGATGTAATCCCACGGGACATATTTTTATGTTAAAATGGCAAAAAAATTATCACCATTACCACCACATTCAGGAAGTGTTAATTATACATGATAGACTTTTAAGTCTGTTGTTACTTTCTACTTCAGGGACAAAGTGATTAAAAAAATAACAAAAATATGGGGCTGCACCACTGACAAGTTAGTGATTCTCTAGTTACACACCTACAAGCCACAAGCTTGACTTAATTAAGTTATAAACACGATGTTTATTATGAAAAACTCAAGGACTCCTTTTCTGTGTGCAATAAAAATCCTTATTTTTGTTTGTTTCAGAATGCATAAAGACACATGCACTTGTCTTCACTCACCCATATCTTGATTTTTTTACTTGTTCTATATTACAATAAAAAGTGAAAAATCTCATCAAAGTCATCAGAAGATATTGATACAGGAACAAATGTGGTGTGAGGAAAATAATTGAACTCATTTTCTTCAGACTTAGAGAGAAAATGGGATGTTCAGCAGTGTAACTCAGCACATATTTATTGCAAATAAGTCACCATACTCACACCTGGCCTTTTTTTCACTCCATCCAGGAACACTTGCCAGGCAGAACATTAAAGTCCAAAAAATATTATTTGAAAAATCCCTCTATATATGTCATGCCATGAGCCAACACCATCATTTCCACCCATAACACATCTCTTTCACCTCTTTCAGCCCCATCTCAAATTTCAATTTTTCTTCAAGCACATAGAAATTAAAAAGGGAAGAAAAAATAAAGGCAGAAGGCAGTAAAAGATAATATCAGATAAGCCAGGCTCTGAATACCAACAGATTTTCGGGCACCTAACATGTTTGCTGTCATTATCACCCTCTCCATGGCAAAAATCAAAAGGGATTATCTGGGCCATAATTAGGGATAGATTCCAAAGTGTTTGCTTTTTGCAATCAGACCTTGTTGTTCTGTTCCTTTTAAAGGTCAATGAGGATTATTAAAAAAAAAAAATTAAAAATCAAGTTAGCAGTGTATTATAGATAAGCAGGCAGGAGAGGTCATTATGAGGGAATGGCAGCTTGTTTTGGGATCTTGTGCTGGCAGAGGCATGAACGTTGCTACAACACAACATAAATATGATCTTAATTCAATTTTCAATTCAGGATTGCTCAATACACCTCATACACAGTCAGCATAAAGTCCCACATGGAAATAATTTGGAAAAGAGAGTGTCTCCCTTAAATTTGACATTAAATTACCATTACTTCATTTTGGGGTGGAAAAAAAAAAAACCAAACCCATAATGTCTCACTCTAAAACTTGTGTTAATGTTGTTATTAGTTCAGCCTTACCATGACAAAAAATTTCAGTTAGATGATTTTAGTGAGAAATTCAGCTAGATGCTCTTGCTAAGAAATTAATTAAATGGAAAGCAGCCTTGGTATGCAAAGAATACGAATTCTCATAGCTACAAAAAATTTAATTGTATTATAAATACACTGCATTTATACAATGTAACATGGTATATATTTAATTGTACAAATAAATACATTGCTAGTTTAATTTTCAAGGAATCTAACTGACTTACCATTTGAATTAATAAAATGTCTGTATTTCACAAGAAACTGCATCACTGCAAGAGATAATTAAGTACTTTAATAGTATCTAAATATTTATGTGGCCCCAGAGAATGTAGAAGTGTTGGCCTTATGTCTAAGCTATTCAAATAGGGTCCTTTAGGATGCCAGCATCTGGCTTTGATTCAGGCTATGGAAACTTTCAAGTTCTTAGTTTTCTCAAAATTTTAATTCTGCAAAGAATGGCCCATGTAAAAACAAATCACTGCAATGAGTCCAAAATTTAATTTATCATTAATACAATAAGAGGTGACAAGTGACTTTCTGTAAGTAATTGCATCTCCAGTGAAGTCCAAAAAACATACAGGCTACAGCTGAAATAATGAACAATCGGAGTAATTTATGATGAAATATGATTAGTATGATGAATCATGGTAATTTATGATGAAATTCATAACTCTCCAGGGTTGCTATGAGAGCCTGATGTGTGAGATGAAAGCACAGCATTAAGTACATTTTTAAGCTATTCAAAATGCTGCTTATGAGCTCTTAATCCTTGAAATTCTGCACAGCACACCCAGCTGTGTTTTGTGGATACAGGTATGGAACACTTAAACTATTTAGTTTTTTTCCCAGTCTGCTTTTTCGTTTTTTTGAGGAGACAAGCAGGGACACACAAAGAAATACTCTAATCTGTTATCCATTGCATGTGAGTGATTCTTGCTGATAATTCATCACAAAGCACATGGACTATTAATGCTAAAATCCCAGGTCTTTCAACATTAGCCCAGAACCACCCAGCCTGAGAGAGAGGTTGGAGTAAAGTATTGTATCCTTTTCTTATCAGTCCACTTACCCAAGATATACTTCTAGGCAACAAAATTATCATGTATTTATATTGTTGTTTTGTTTTGGTTTTTTTTTTTTGTTCTGTTTTGGTTTAGTTCGGTTTTTTTGCCACGCATGGTCCTACCACTAGAAGCATTTGCATTGATATAAAAAAAATTAAAAATTAATATAAATGTAACACAAGATTTTGGATGAGCATGTCTTAACTGGCCCTTCCAGGCAAAACCCTTAGAACAGTCTTCTTTTAAAGAATTGGAAATTTGTGCAATTGGATGGAAAAAAGAAAAAAAAATAACAACCCCATAGCACTCAAGTCACAGCATAAGAAAATGCAATTATCAAACAAACAAGAAAGGCAATTTCCAAACTTTGCCAAAACTGAAATACAGATATGACTCA
>VZRF01004609.1:149461-195876 GCA_013396875.1 Vireo altiloquus | reverse complement strand
TCCTCCCACACAGCATCGACTGAAATGTTTGTCCCAAATTTTAAGGGTTTTAGACTTTTCCTTAAATACCTCAATACACCAAGGGATTGAGTGTACCTCTCAGGTCTGGTAGTCTTCTTTATAACATTAAATTTATAGCTCATATGTGAATTCGGAGAACAGAGATGATTCTAAATGGAATCAAAAAATTAAAGAAAACAAAGGGTACATTAAAGCTTTTTCTGCTTTTCAAAATAAGAAGAACAAATAATGACTTAAGCTTGAGTCAGGATGTGATGCAACTTCAAAAGCTTTGAGGTAGACAACACAATTCAATTAAAATTCCAGATTCTGCCAGAAACAGTGGTGATGTACAATGTGTTACGTAGGGGCTGAGCTCTTCTGGTGCTAATTAAACACAGAAAGAGGAAACAGTGGGACAGTAGCCAGGTATCAAAGGGGCAGGAAAAAGCCCAATCCAAATTTAACATTAAAAAAGGTTTTACTTTTTTCTTTTTTTTTGGCAGAGTCGAAAAATAATTCTGAAACTTGTTACATTCAGTAAGGTCCCAGGAGTCAAAAAACAGTCAAATTCACAAATGTAATTTATCTAACAGCTCACCCATCCCCATTAAACAACAGCTGTAGGGAATGCTACACAGCATCAGTCATAGAAACCAGCACAGGCACAACAGACACCCCTTCCTGAGTGCCCTCTTCTTAATAACTACTTTAAAAAAGCAAGCAATTAATTTTTTTTACAATAATTATTATTTTTAAAAAAAATTTAGAGGCCCCATGATATACGCGATACAAATATGTTACTGAAACTGCAGCAAGGAGGATAGAGGAGAGCAAAACAAATTTACAGAATCCAGTTTCTCTCTTCAGATATCCAAAAATACCTCAACATTGCAGTCACTGATCAAGAAAATGATGGGGTGAGAATTGAAAAATAAAAAAAAAGTAATTCTTTAACTAAAATTAAACAATTTGCAATTGTACTGGTTAGTTACTCAAGTTATCACTTTTCGTTTTGAACCAGAGGTTCCAAAATTGTCCAAAACAAAACTCTAAGGAAAAATTAGGAGAATTAAGCTGATCATATCCTGACTTCTAAGTCTCATACTGATGATCTTTATAGGGCCCATATCTGATTTCACTCTAAATCTACACAGGACCCCTTGTGATTGATTATGTGGAGTTCATCATTATCCAACAAATATTACACGAGTTTCGAGGAGAAAATTGTAATGTTACAACTATACCATAATATTTGCATCTATTTAGGAACGCTCAGAATGTAATTTGGAAATGTGTTTTTGTTCATCCTCTCTGTTGCCTCAATTTCAGTGATTCCTTTGCCTCTTTCCACCTTCCTTGGAAGGGCGTGGTTGACAGAATGTCAGCAGGAGGAAACTCAATTCACATAATCAGGCTCTTCCTGCGGCCATAAAATAATCTAATCTCCAAAGGATGAGCCCAAATGTGTTTTTCAAAGTGCACCCTATTGATGCAAACACCTCACCAGTATGAAAGGAGATGAAACAGGCAACCCCAGGAGTTAATCTGACAGATTTCCCCCCAGGCAATCAGGTGCCTGGCAAAAAAAATTCCTCCAACTGGAAAAGAAGTGAAGTCCTGTCTTCTTCACAAAATACCCTGTCAGAACAGGTCGTGGAAAGATTAATGTTATTAGTAACTTGTCATACAACAACTCTGTATTAATTTGAGCCTCAGCCCCACAATCTGTCTCCTCGAATGCATATTATAAGTCTCATTAAAGTTAATGAGGTTTTGACGAGGCTTCAAACTTAAAGACTGGATTTTATGATTGTGCACCAGACATTTCAATCAGACTGGTTTAATCCATTATACTTTTTGCCAGCTTGGTTTTGGGTTTGCATTTCTCCCCTCACAAAAGTATTTCCTTGTGGTGAATTTCGGGTATCTGTGTCTTTAATTATGAAGTTAGTTTAATCACAAGTACAGGTACTGTATATTCAAGCTGTGATACATCATTTATTTTGGGATTCCTGTAAATACAGCTTCTTGGGTTATTTATGCAAGATGAAGACCTCCACAGGCTGACTGGAATGTAAATGGAGCATGCAAGTATGCTGGACAAAATACCTTCCAAAGAACTCCCCATAATAATTGGCAATTAATATTAATTCAGTATTAAACTGCCTTCTCCCACAGCAAACGGAAAAAACATAACAAAATAAACCAAAACAAACAAAATCAACAACAGCAAGAAAAAAGACATCCAAAAGCACAGCAGAATCCACATGGCTACATCTGTGTGACAGGACTGATCCTCAAGGGAAAGAGGAAATTTGCCACAGTCAGAACATCAGGACTTTGCACACCACAATGCAGGACAATCCACAAATGTCATCCATTGTTCTTTGCTATTTTTGTCTGGGGCACTCACTTTTTTAAAAAAAATTCTAAAAGTATGCAGATTTTCTGATTAAAATGTCTCGGCTTTGAAATTGTTACTAAAGCATGGATTTAAGCAGTTCAGAGAAACTCAGGAAGTAGTTGCTGGAAGGATCACTGTTCTCAATTTCAGTGAAAGGAGAACTGCATTTACTCGAGTTAATCTGAAAACTTCCATAATTTTTGCAAGATATGAAACATTTGTGGGAAATGAAGAACTGATCCAGAGTTCCTATGTGCTTTCACAACATCTGAAAGAACAGTGTTTAGTACAGATCTGGCTGCTCTAAGATCATGACTGACTTCCGGACCTCTCCCTTCTCCTCAGGTGATTTATGAGGTAATTTTAATGATATTGAGCACTCAACCAACAAAACATAACATGGGCAACATTGTTTGTGAGCAATTCTCCGTAAATAAAAGCCTCCTAAATTTTGGAATCTTGCATCATTTCAAATTCTCCCAGCTCAGCCTGAAATATTACATCCATTTAAGAGCTGCTTTCTGGCTGAACTGAGAACAATTAAGAGATGTAGGAAAATAAGAATGAAATGGTATCAAGAGTCCCACCGGCAATAATGACTCAGTGAGCTACATGATTTTCCCTTAAAGCAGCCTAGATTTTGGGCAGGGTCTCTTCCACAAGACATCGAAGTGTTATCCATCTCACTAGACCTCAAAAGCCTTTGCTGCAATGTTTACAGACATTTGCTTGCCTTTGTTCTGCCCTCAGTTAAATTTTGCAGCCAAGAACACCTGCAAAACTTAAATGATTTTTCTACTCTAACTTAGATTTCTGTCTTGTTGCTGTTGTCATTGTTGGTTTTTGTTTGCTTGGTTGGTTGGTTTTTTTGTTAGATGTTTCTTCATTTAACAAAAACTCATTTCCTGATCTGAGAGTAAATCTGAAAATTTGCACAAAATCTCAGAAATGCCCATGTTGAAGAGTGCTGCATCCAGCACCCCACCTGTGATAGCCTGGCTTAAGAAAACATCCAAAAGTGCCAAAAAAAGTATCATTTACTCTGAGCAGGCCTGGGCCATGAGGTTTTGTGAGCCTTTAAGAATTAATTAGTTCTGAATAGACAAAAATGAGGTGTCCAAGCCCAGGCTGAACAGGGCTTGGATCACTCTGGGATAGTGGAAGGTGTCCCATCCTGGAATGGGATGAGCTTTAAGGTCACTTCCAACCCAAACCATTCTATAATTCTTTGATCCTATGAATTGCACCAAATCCTGGAATAACTACATTGTCATACCCACGGTGAAAGATTACACAAACATTCAATTTTGTCTGGGATGTTTGGTGTTTTGTTTTTTTTTTTTCCGGAATTAGAAGACTAACGTTTATTGAAGTAGCTGCCCCAAATTCATTTGTATAACTCAGTTAAAGCAGTTGCGTTCATGCAGACAATCACTGCACCGTAATGTGAAATTAGGTCCCAGGTGCTCAGCAAATATTGAATATGTAAGCTGTACAAGTTGTTTTGTACTAGAGATTAATTGCTACTTTTTGGAGTGTGAATCTGCTGCATAAGAAATAAAAATATGTAAAAGGTTAAGTAACTGAAGAGCTCAATATTCAATCTGAGGTGCATGTTAATTATATATAAATAATTACCTGCATTTTAAAATTTTTTAGATATCTAACAGCATTGAAAGAGAGAAAACAAAATGCTATCTCTATTCACAGAAATGTATTGAACTATCTGATGTTATGCACATTCTTTAATGTAAAATAAAGCATTTCTTATTATTATATGGTCATAAAGTGGAACAAAATATATTATCTATAAATAAACTAAGTTTGGGATTTTTTTTTTTTTGTTTGGCAGGTAACTAGATTCCACCAAGAATACTCTGGAACACAGTGAGAAAGAAGAAAATTACAGCCAAATCCATTGTAAAATCTTGGGCACAACTTTGTGGGTGTTTGTGAGACCAAACGAGAAGAACATTCAGTGTCAACTTGATACTAAACAGTTTCCTTGTTACTTTAATGTTAAAACCCGTATTTAAAATAAAATTGAAGCATTATCAGAAATGGCTGTGGAGAAATTATTTTAAAAATCCATACAGCAGTGATCCCCACCTAAAATCCAGAAATCAGCATATAAAAGGTACTGATGTTGCATTAAAATGTTTCGTTGCATTTGAAGCAGCAAATCTGTTAAATTTTGTACAGGCTGGAAGATTTCAAGGAGAGGTGCAGTAGTTATGTTCTCTAACCATAATTCACTGGTTCCATGGAACCAACGACTGTCCCAAATATATTAAACATATGAGAATGGACTCGCTTCTCTATTTTTAGATTTCCACAACTTCTAACCAGCTACTCCCTAGGAGCTCTCCGGGCTTGTATAAATCAGCTTAATTAGCAGATACTCAGCTGAATCGTATTCTGGTCCACTTTTCACCTTTAAAAACAGACAAGGATTCGTAAAATGTACCTGCAGCATCATTTTTCCTAGGTGGATAAAACTGCACATTTTCTAAAACTCAACTCCTGCTAAGTCCTTATTTGAAGCAATAATTTTTCAGGAGTATATCAAGATTTAGATGGTGGTAGCAACTCTAATTAAGGAAGGACTAAGCCTCGGGATATCCTCCCTTCAGTTACATCAGAGAAATAAATTACAGTCCTACCTCAGACAAATCAACCTGCTCCTCCTCTTTCATGGCCAAAAACTGCAGGTGAGGACCAGCTCATCAGTAGAGTTTTATTTTTGTCATCACTGTTGTATTGGAAAGTTTCAGAAATGGGTTATTTCCTTTTGAGTCTTGCATTGGTTTTCCCAGCTTTCAGGTTCATGTATTTTTTTAAAATAGCTTCTACAGGAGAGTGTGACTGGACAAGTAAAGCTAAACTCCTTTTACTAACAGAAACTTAGAAAGGTCATTGCAATACGAGCAAAACTCTTAGATTCAAAATAAATGCCTGTATCTCTCAAAAACATTCCTACTTGATAAAATTCTGAGATGTCTGACCTTCTCAAGAGAGCAGATTTAGAGCTGTGTCACTCCACACTGGCAACATTGCTTTGACTTTTCAGGGATATTCTTACCAGTCGAAATAAACCTTCAGGTGCTGCAATCTGAAAAATCGCTACAAAAATCCATTTATTTGATGATTACATTGCGTGTCTAACGTTTTCTACCTTGTAACAACAACAAGAACAGGATAGAAATGTCTGACTCAGTGCACAAAAACCCCAAACCATACATCCAGGAACAGCACTGAGATGTCAGTACTTGCTAGAGGAACGATTTATTATAAACCCAGAAAATGAATTATACTTTCTCCACCGAAACGTTATTTTTGTCAGTGTTGTCAATAAAATATTGTTCAATGTTTCTACTTCTCAAAATAGTCTTCAGGTGATTGGTCAAAGCATAGATGGACCAAAACAACCATGGTGTGATGCTTGCCATTTAACTTCATTCTTTCCATCTGTCATTTGCAAGGAAACACATAAACAAGAACATATAAACAGAGAATAGCCTAAAACTGAATGTAGATGAAATTATTAGTGGATTGGTGGCATTAATTCAAATTTAATATGCTTTGAGTTCAACAGATGTGCAACACGCAAAGGCAGTCCTATGGAACACGTAAAAGAGACCACAGTCAGTGGACAGGAAATAAAAGTTCCAAAACTCTAATAGGAACATAAGAATATTTGCACAGATAAGTCATTTTTGCAAGGGAAAAGTTTCTCTGCCATGGCCCTTTCTTTAGAATTACACTGATAGCAGATTCACCTTTCCCTCACCCTTTTCCTCCTAATCATCTTGTTTCACTACAGTTAAGGACATATTTGAAAGAAATGCTTCTCCTGACATGAAAGTAAGCCAATTTTATAGAATTTCTGTCTCAGAGAAAAAAGAAGGCATGCAGAGTGCACTCCACATTCCTTTTGGGAGGAAAGATTTCAGACAGAAGAGGGCTAGTCCACATCACACCCAGTGAACAAGGGGCAGAAGTCCAACACTTGATCATGGAATTATTTACTCTTCTTTGGTCTTACTGTCACTTGTATCAGCAATACCAGGCCCATGTAAAAAAGGGAAAAAAAAAAAAAGATCCACAAATCTTCCCCCACAAAACCCAACGGAGCAACAGGATGGGTGGTAATAAAAATGAGTAATCATTTAAAACACTGTAATAAGTCCACTGTAATAATTGGACAAACCAGGGTGTAAGGGTTGTAAACCACAAGAAAGAACATTCCTAAGTGTGTGGAGACATGCAAGGAGAACAAGCCCTTTTCAGAGTACACCCAGATACCTTCAGGTTTGTCAGACCGCATGCCACGAGGCTGAAAGCTTGAATTTACAGATTCCCAGAACCACAGAACAGCTGGGGTTGGAAGGGCCCTCTGGAGCTGCCCCAGCCCCTGCCCAGGCAGGGTCCCCTGGAGCAGGGACACAGGAACGTGTCCAGCTGGCCTTGGCATGGCTCCACACAGGGACACTCCAGGCCCTCCCTGGGCAGCTGTTCCAGGGCTCTGCCCCTGCACGGACACAAGTTCTTCCTCCTGCTGGCCTGGCACTGCCTGGGCTTTATTTGATGGCCACTGCTCCCCATGCTGTCCCTGGCAGCGCTGAGCAGAGCCTGGCACCATCCTCTGGCAGCCCTGGGAGGTGTTTGTAGGCATTGCTGGGATCCCCTCTCAGCCTTCCCTTCTCCAGCCTGGCCAGGCCCAGCTCCCACAGCCTCTGCTCACCACAGAGATGCCTCAGGTTTGAACTTTTCTCTGTTCCCAACCCTGCAGTGCCCAGTGGAACTCTGCAGTTCCCTGGAGCTCGTTCAGTGCTGTTCTCTCATGCTCACACTGACATAACAAAGCCTCTCCAGCTCGCTCTCCAAGGACACCCAGACCCTCCTGGGCCCAACAACTGCAAACCTTCATCTTGGGGAGAGAAAGGGGGGCAAGCTTGGGCAAATTCCATCCTTGCCTGGCTTCTGCTTGGGCAATTGATGCTGATATCAAAGTGGGAAGAACTCGGGAGCTGTCATTGTCCATTTTGGGATGCACTGAGGCAGGAGCCTCTGGAGCCCAGAGTGTGACCTCTGAAGGCCTTTCCAATCAATCCCTCCTTTATTCCTTTATTCCTGTCTGCTCTCTGTTTTTAGGTAGCCATTTAAGGCATCACAGAGATGCTGCAGAGCCCAAACCATGTCTGTGGCCTTGCCTGGAGCCTCTCCAGCAGCTCCTGCTCTCTGCTGTCCTGAGGAGCCCTGGGCTGCCCCAGCAGTGCAGAGAGGCCTCAGCTGGGCAGAGGGGCAGGATCCCCTCCCTACCTGCTGCCCACACTCTTCCCGATGCTCCCAAGGTTGCTCTCTTTATTCCACTCTAAAAAGCTTCCTCAACTAGAAGATAACTGGGAGACAAAAATTTTTTTTTTTAAATTTCCACACACAACCAACCTGCTGTGTTACCCGCTTTTTTCTTTGAAACTTTAAAACTCTTGCCAAGCAACTTAACTTCAAGATACTAAATCCAAGCACGCAGGATATTTAAGGTCCCCTATTTTTTTTTTCCCCAGATAGAAAATTATAAAAATATTCTCAATGAGGATTCATTTCTATGGTCATCAAATTTTGAATGAGAACAAAACCAGTTTTCCAAGAAGTAGCAGTCTATTTAAGGTAAAAATTTGATTATATACTTTAGTAGGTTATATTTTGCCATCTGTACTGATTCTGCCTTCTGGGAGATCCAGTTTCAATTTTAAGAGCCGTCTAGTGAACAGCTTAAAGAGTATCACTGTGTACCAACAGATGCTCACAGCAAACCAGTCAGAGTTTTCCACCAGACTGAGGAAGAAAAGGGACTACACAGTGCTGAATAGGATCATGGGACATAAATCTTATGTCCTTGGGATGTATGTAAATTAAAGACAGATACAACGAGCCAAGGATTAGAAAATTCTGGGCTCAGGAGCTGATCTTTGTGGTTTTTAGCTACTCCTGGTAACAAATATTTAATGTGGGGCATAGGACCATTAATTTTCATTTTCTCATGTGTTAGTAGATGAAAGTAAGCTGCTGTTTAAGAAAATGGAAATGTTCAAACCATAGAAAGGGTCTTGCTTTTAATCACTTAACCTTGTCTAAATCACTTCTGGACTCTTACACATTATCACATCACTTTCTAGCATGGGCAATAACATGAATGTCTTCCAAAATGGGTCTGCCAGGACACCTAAGCCTTGATTTTACTATTAGGACACCTTTTTCAGGAATTCAAGCTCTGTCTTGTGGTGGTCAAAACTGTGTACTTGTACCCACCATGGATAACTCACTATTTGTCATATGAATATTTCCTCCTAGCACCTTACTCTGATTGTTTAATCACTGCTGGCTCTCCAAGAGTACAAACTTGCTCTGAAACACCTGTTTTTTAAAAATTGGATATGAATTGGATGTTGATATTGTTAGAAATATCTTCTGCATGAAAGCTATATCCTCGGTTCTGTGAGATGAAAAAATTCATTAAGGGCAGATTGAAACAAAAAAAAAAAAAACAAAAAACCAGAGAGTCTTAAATAAAATCTTTTCTGACCACTTCTCAGACCTCTGGAGCCTTGCAGCTGTTATGGTCTCAAGATGTAAAATGGAAACAGACTTCACATCAGTCAGCAGTGCCTCGTTCCCACATTCCCCAACAAACTCTGATGTCTCCACACAGTTTTCCACAGAGCAGATTAAACACTAAACCACCCAGACCTCCCATTTAGGAGAGTAAGTCTGAGAAAATAAGAGTTCAAATACATTCCCGCTGATATCCCCAAGCAGATTGCTTCCTCCCTTCCTGCTTTCCCTCCTCCTGGATTACTGGGTGGGGCTGGCAGGACTGATGCTTGCACAGACCAGAAAAGGCACAGGGAGGAAGAACATAAAATATGGAACAGAGAAGGTGTTTGCAAGGTAACCCGATTTCAAATAAACAACAACAAGTCACTGTGGTCATTTTCATGTTTCTGTCTGGGCAATTCCTGTCACCAGAGACAAAGTGTGAGGGGGAAAAAAAAAAATCCCAGCTGTGCAAGCTGAAAAGAAAAAAGATATTGAGCGCAGGGTAAGATCTCTCCATCCCCATGACTGAATCTTTACAAAGAGACAGACACTAGTAAAATCCTTGGAGGAAAGAAAAATGCTTTCATAGCTTTTTTCCCTCACATTACTTGCTCTGCTCTTGCCTGCTGGGTTTTTTTTAGAAAGCAGTACATTTGTAAAGGAAGACTTGTCCTCTGCCTTAGAGGTTATCACAAAATCTATATTGGACACCACACCTCGAGCTTCAAGATATTTACTGGTTTTTACGTCTTTCCTGTCTCTCAAAGCAAATGATTTTTTTCCTCTGTTCTGCACTCTTTTTTTTTTTTTGAGTAGAGAAAATCAGGTGTTTTTTGGTGATAGTGGAAGTAGTACCAAAATATACAAGAAATCCTTTCAGTCCTGACTATTGCACCAAAGAGAGTAAACTAATCCTGATTTCACTCCAAAAGCGGCTCAGCAGAGATCCTTCTTGGATTGTCATACATATTTCAATTATCATTTCAGAACCTGCCTGCATCCCTTGGAAATTAGTAAGACAGAGGAGTACATGCTACACCTGAGTGGCTGACAGCCATGGCAACACTCTGAATTGCCACCTGAGAGCAGAGCAGGGGATTGATTGGCACTTACTCATGAAACCAGCCACACTCTCCCATGATTACTTTATCTAAATATCATTTTCCCTTTTCACAGTGAATCACCCCCCGGAAATTTTCACTGCATTCACTTCTAAGAGGCAACTTATCATGCCCACTGCTGCAGCTTGCAGTTCATCTGCGCTTGCACATCCATCATGGGTTTAATTGTAGCAGGTGACTCCATGCATGGGCAATTTCACCCATTTTAGATTAATCTAAAAGAGATATTGCTACACAAGTTCATGGGAAGAGAACTCCTCGGCATGATTAGACACACAACACCCTCTCCTTATTCTCTGTGCCCTTCCTCTCATGTTTATCTTGATGCTAGAGATAAATATTTGTCTGTCTTGCGTCTCTGAGTGAACTTTTGTTTTAGCAGATGAAGCAGAAGTAGATTGCTATGCGAATACAGAAAAATATGTTTTGCTTGCTACTTTGGTTTGGTTGATTGTATTGTAACAGCATGAAATTTAATAACCTAAAATAAATGCAAAATATGCAGTAAAGTTTAACAGAGTAGGTTGGAGATAGAAGTTCCGAAGTAATTTTACAGGATGTGTGGTTTCACTGGTCTTTCTAGCAGATTTTGTTGCTGATGCCCACAATAAAAGCACATGAGAAGTCCTTGTCTGTGACAACAGACTCCAGTCTCTCAGGACCCATTAACCAGCTTGGTTCTTCCAATATCTCCCCTTCTCACCAAAGGATGGAAAATGTGGGTTATTTTCTCCCTATTGAAAAGCAGGAGTTTATTCCTTCCTGGTACAACTTGAGTAGAAGAAATGTGTGTGTGTATATAGCTGCATGAAAGCAAGCATATTGCAAGATATAAATTCTTATTCCTGGATTTAGATACTAGAGCTGCTTGATGTGGGCAGAAACATTCTCACATGGATTTCCAAAATCCCGCTCTAAAGCCTTGTCACATAAAAGAGTAATAAGACTTTAACACCCTTTTACACTTCCTGCTAACTCACCATCAAATAATCCAAACGTGTATTACCCATTTTCTAGTATCAGATAACTGTGGGGATCACAGCTCCACGAAGGCAAAGCACTCAGCAACTCTCTCAGCTGGGCCAGCAGAAAGGTAAATTAAAAACCTCTCACTCACTCATTTGGCTGGATCAACACAAACTGCCCTCCACATACAAGGCTTGGATGGAGCTCTGCCATTTGCAGCAGGATTTGGGGTTTTTTTTTATCGTTGTTTGCTATTTTGAAAAGCCTGAAAATACGAGTTTCACACTGTGATTCTGGAGTTGTGTCCCTGTGCTGGAACACATGGCATTTGGAAGCTGGTGGGTAACAACACCTTCAGAACAGGGTGCCACGACCTGAGAGAGTCTGGATAATCAAGGCAGACAATTCTCACCTCAGGTGTGGGGTTCTTGACAGAAACGTCTCAGAGAAACCCAAAGAAACACCCTACAAAAGATGGGGTAGGTTGCAATAACAAAAGTAATAACAATACTGGCTTTACAAGCTGTGCATAACAAACATTCACCACACTAATGCAGAGGTTGATTCTACCTGCCTGTTGAAAAACTCGCAGAAACTATGACTTTCTGCCAAGAAAGTACTGTCAATTAATATTTCGAAAGAAAATCCATCCAGATTTTAAATAGGACAAGTCTAAAATACACGGAAGGAAGCAGAACCTGCATCAGGGGTAAGGTTTGCAGTACCCCAACGAGGACAAGTTCTTGTTTGCAAACTCTGAAATGCAGAAGCACTTACCAGGAAGTTGTGTGAATCGCTCCCCATCTTAAAATCATTTGAATGTCAAAATTAATAGAGGGAGCAACCCCCAGTGTCTGTGTGAACAGCAGCTCTGCAAATATATGTGTTAAATATGGGTTTATAACTTCCTTCCTGTTATCTTTAGCCAGGTCAACCCTTCATTCACAACCATACAACCTTGCTTTCTGCTGGAGTGAAGTCTTTCAGGTTTTCTACCTCAGACAGTACTTAAGGAAGGAAAACATTTAAATCACCTATGCCAATGAGGAGAGTGAAAATTTGTTTTGTGAAAACACAAACTGAAGCTCCTGTGCATCATAGCTGAGCAAGCTGAATTATACTGTGACAGAATATTAGCTACTCATGGAAAAACAGAATGGGCTGAAAATTGTCAGTTTCAGTTGAACTTCAATGAGAATTTGGACTCCCAGAGGAAAAATCTTAATGTTTGCAAGATGGCATAAGCATTTCCAATTTGTATCCTGAAACAAGATTTCATTTTGAAATGTGATTGCTGTGGTTTCCTTAGCAAAGTGAAAAACACGCCAAAACCACAGAATGTATTATTACAGGAAACAAAGACCAACATTTTCAGTTTGGAAGGAGAACTTTTTTGTCTGTTTTGGTCAGCAAAACATTTGTTCTCAAAGCCAACATCATGAATCAGTGGTGAAAGGTATTGGAGACACCACTGGGTTTACATTTACTGGAAGTGCCACAAGATACAAAATGATTGACACAGGTAATTACAGGAAAAGGAAAAATTATCTCACGGATCAAACAGTGGAATGAAACCTCAGGGTTACCTTGTCTTTCACTCAGGCTGCTCCTAAGGCGTCGCTACCTGCGATGCTCATTTTGCAAACTCCAGATGCTGCAAACAAAACTGAGGAGATTGTAAATCCCCTGCAACGAATGTTAGATCTGTTAGCTGAATTTTTAAAATCCTCCTTAAAGGAAAAGAATACTGTGACAACATCAGGCAGCCAGAGTGCCTTGCCTCAGTTTCCTCATTCAGCAGATGCAATTATCTGGTCTGGTTTCAGGGGGTTGTTATGTAAATATTTTCAGAAATATTCGGGAAGCTTGCAAAGAGGCTACAAAGACGAACACTGATGAGACCTGCAAGGAAATTAATCATTCTATTTCAGGAGCAGGTTTTGAATAGTATGCAATAAATAATGCCTAACTCTGCTGTGATCACAAGGCAAATAGGTTTTGAGCCACAACTCTGAGATAAATAACAAGGAAAAAAGCCCAGATTTGTACAGGTTTGGGCTCTGGACAAGGAATTTTCCCAGTCTGCCAACCAGAACTGCGTAGACAGAGTGGTCTGAAGGGCAGTCTGAGAAGCATTTCCTGATGGAGCTGAAAAATTATTGTTCAGATAGAATGGGACCAAGTACAGTCCTGTTGGGCAGAGGGAAGCTCTCAGCAGAACCAACAGCAGTTTAGAGCAAAGGTTTACCAAATCAGTGAAAAGCAATCTACTTCTACACTCTGAGTTTCCAGCAAGTTACAGTCACAGACTTTTCTTGTGTGGGTATGTCTGTACTGCCGTTTGAACCTCAGCAAAACCTATGGCAATAAAACATGAGAAAACATGACAAAACTTTTTTTTTTTTTTATTTACCAAAAAGCTGGATTAAGAAAGACTTCTATTTGCTTTAAAGTGAGACCATCTTGTCCAAGGGCGTAGGGAACCAGATGTGTGACCAACTTCTGATCAACTTCCATCCAGGAAGAACTTTGAATATTCTTGTTGGCTTTTTATTTAAATGCTTAAGCTGATAAAAAGTGTCACTTTACCTGAGCAACAGGTACACGTGCTCACATATTTGAAAGGAAAGGAGGAGAAAAGTATCTGGTTGTATCTGTAAGCACTGTACACAGCTGCTGTCTTGTATTCTTTTATTCAGAAGAATTCTGCATTGGCACTGAGATCTTTGCATAATGAGTACAGTAATAAATGCAAGGAGCTGCTGAGGAGTCACCTGTCACTGAATGAGGAGATGCACCGCTGAGTGAAAAAACACCCACCACTGCCTTGTGCCATAATGAAAACTATCCACTTTTAAGACAGAAAACAGCATGGAATCATTTATTACATCACAAGCCAAAGATAAGCTAAGTAAAGGCCATTCAGACAACATTAATTTTGTGTTTTCTTCCCCTGTACTGCTTGCCTAACTCTGAAAATGTAATGTTCCTTTAGTTTTTTTGGGGTTTTTTTTTGATACTTTGCAGCTGAACAGGAAAGAGGCCGCAACTCAGACTTTACCAAAAGATATAAAAATTGAAGAACACACTAACAGGAAACACAAAGCTTCCTTCCATGGGCAGAACATATTAAAAATTTTCCTCAATTACCAAGCTTGGTCATTTTTGTAAGCCCTAACTTTAGACTAATATTTAAAAACCATTTCAATAATCCCTAAAATTTACTATTATTGCGTGGCTCACTGGGAAGGAAGCACTCAACTGAGAACACATTTCTGAAGGGAAAAAAATTGAAGTGGAGAGCAGGAACAGCCCAATGCTCAATGAATTTTAACATTCTTCAAGGTGGCATCATCTAACTAATTAAACTGATTACATTTGAGAACTTCAAAAGCCTAGAGATAAGTTCCTAATCTTAAATAGTCTTAAAACTTTGATTATTAATCTGCTAATTGTGCAAAGGCATTTGCTATTAACTCCAGCAGTTCAGAAAGAGAAAATAAAACAAGCTTTGTCTATTGCTCAAAGCCTTCTAAAATAATAATGTGAATGTTTAAACTCTGATTCCCACTGCAGCCACTGATAGGAAATAATCACATTCTTTATCAGAAAGAATATTTAAAGGTAACAGAAGGATGGTTAAAACTATCCTGACTTCCAAGTAGCAGTTTTTTAGTCTCCATTCCAATATTATTGGAAATTTTGTTCATCATGGGACCTGTGTAGGAAGGAATCTATCCCCAGTGTGCCCATGCTGCTCTTGACTGTAAAAGAGAGAATTTTATGCTTTATTTTTAATATTTTATGTTATTAACCCTATTTACGACAAAGGCTAAAAAAGCACCATTGCCACTGTGCACAAAACAAGGAGAATTTTTATGAGTCAAACAGAAGTGACAGTGGGCAGGAGCGGGGGGCAGGGGGAAGAGGAGGAGGAGGAAAGTACCAAGAAGAAGGCAACAAGAGTAAGTGATGGCTGTGGATCCCTCACGACTGAAATATTCCATTATGTTCCATTCTGTTCTACTCAGCCGTGAGAAGTAGCTCAAACCCCAGCTCCTACCCTTTGAAAGGGTTTTTTAACCTTATTGCACAATTTCTCTCTCAGGTTTCAAAGGCAGGAATTCTCATTCACACAGCCCTGTCACATCTCCCTGCTCGTAAGGAGGATTCTCTCTTGGTTTTTCTGCATCAAACACAAGCCAGGCAGAAAGGCAGTTTTGATCTCCCTTTTTTTTTTTGTTTCAGAGCTCACCACAAAGAGCTGTGCCCTCTCTTCCCACACGGTTCATCTCCACCTTCCACCCCTCTCTTCCCCCAGGGCTGACCTGCCAATAAACCTGTACATTAGCTGTATATTCCTTCTGGGTGTAGCCCTCCTTCCTGAAGGATGAAAGAAGGATGAAGAACGAAATCGGACAGATTTTCATCATTATACAGACTAAAGCTACCTCTTCCAGGAAAGTTTCTAAGTCAAAAGGAGAGGGGAAAATGTAGAGAATTGGTTCCATCCTTTGTGCAGTGTCCCCTGCCCACACAAACATCCAGACCTTGGATCTACAGCTCCTTCTGGGTGTTTTCCCTCCCAGGCATAAATAACACTTTTCCTTGGTATAGTTGCCCAGGCACTCCCACCACCTGATTTCCAAGAACTGTTTTCATCTGCTTTCCTAAACAAAAATATGCATGCATTTTAATTGAATTTATTTTTGAAATGTGCATCAGTTCACTGAGTAGGATATTAAGAAATTCAGAGCAGTTACCTCAGGAGGTGAAAATAGCTGGCTTTAGATAATTTATTCCACATCTTGTCCCATTCCATGCCAAAATATACAGCCCAATTATCCATCATCGGTTATCAGCCAGCCCACTCTATAAATATGCTAAATACCAGTAACAGTTCAAAATCTGTTCTTGCAATCAAAATACATAACTAGAAAAGTTTTCACCGAAGTATTCAAATATTTTAAGAACGCTTTCTGACAAGCCAAATGTGATTTACAGTGGGGACACAGAAGAACGCACACCACAAGTTGGTTAAAAATAGGGGGAAGAAAAGCTAGAAAATGTATTCACATTTATTACTCACGAAACGACATCTGAAATGATGCAGTTATTTAAATGGCAGAAGATATGCTGCTGATACCTAAATGAAGGAACTGAGCTCCATGCAAACTCCAAACAAATGCTATGGCTAGTTACCAGTTCTCTGTCAAAGGTCTGTGAGGTGCCAGCCAAGGGTTGTACAAGAATTCTTAATATCCACTCTTCATTTTCATTAAAATGACCAGAAGCAGATTTTCTCAACCTGCCAGTCTTTTCAGAGCTAAATCAAAAGGCTCCTTCTGACATCAAGCCTTGGAACCGGCTCTGATGGAGAACGCTGCCTGCCACATGATTTAAATTTAAAAAAATTAGTTACCTCATTAAGAACTAATGTATGTTCAGCAGGAAGACAATCCTACACAGTGAGGAATGATATGGGCCAGATGATTAAGCTGAACAGCCAGCAGAATAAATGTGTTCCATTCCATCAGGTAGAATTCCTGAGCTGAGTTTCCAAGTTAATTGTTCTCTTGCCTTTAAATCCCAGTTTTCACTGAGGAGTTACCTAATAGGCCAGGTGAGGCTAGTGAGCATTCAGTGAGCAGGTGAGGGATTTAAGGAACATCACAGCTTCTGAAGCAGCAGAATGGGCAGGGTTAGAGGAGGAAACAGAGGACCTTGCAGGTGGAAACAGGGAAAATACATTTTCCACCATCTACTTCGCAGTTACCCAGCATTAGTAGCCCACAGATACAAGCTCCAAGAGAGCTGGAGAGAGACAATTGCCAAGGGCTGGAGGGACAGGACACAGGGAATGGCTTCCCAGTGCCAGAGGGCAGGGCTGGGTGGGATATTGGGCAGGGATTGTTCCCTGGGAGGGTGGGCAGGCCCTGGCACAGGGTGCCCAGAGCAGCTGTGGCTGCCCCTGGATCCCTGGCACTGCCCAAGGCCAGGCTGGACATTGGGGCTGGGAGCAGCCTGGCACAGTGGGAGGTGTCCCTGACATGGCAGGGGTGGGATTGGGTGGACCTTAAGGTCCCTTGCAACCCAAACCATTCTGGGATCCTTTAGGCTCATCAACCTCCCCTCAACCGTGTCAGCAGCTCAATCTGTTATGTGAGTGGGGTTCTGCAGCACAGCTGCTGTGAAAAAAATAACCCACAACAGAAAGCCAGGAATCAAACAAAAAAGCCTGTTATCCAGAAAGAAAAGATTAAAAAAAGGTGTGCTCAAGCAAATGTGGGTACAGAAGACAGAAAGCCTGTTGAAAGTCTGTTTTCATGTGCTTCACTATGTGTTTCGTGAATCTCTCCTGACTAAATAAATGCTCAAACAGTTGGAAGACAAAAATAATTGCTGAAAATGTACATCAAAAGTGAAAGCTGCAGATCCCCTTTCACTGCTGTCCTACCCTTTCTACCCTGCCTTTTCCCTTCCCCTTTGTAAAGGGGTTGTAGGGAGGCAGAGTCTGTAGTACTGCAACAAAAAGCCCACAGTACCTTGGCAGTGTTTCCACCTTTCAAAAACTCTGGCCTTAGCAATATCCCACACAAACCAAACACACGTAAATAAAACCACCTACAAAAAATACATTGTGGACACACAGGCTTCTTGAGTCCAAAACCTCCTGGTTTTCCTATATTAAATATAATGTGTTAATAAGAAATGCTGTGATATCTGTTATGTCTTTATTGTGCATTCTTTAAATATAAGTGTGTGGTACATTCCAAAAATGTCTGGCCAGTGTATTCTCCACATTGTTTATGCAGTCTGAGTGTATTAAACCACATGGGACATTACATTTTACTTCCACACTTATAAACCCCGTGTTTGTGCTCCAGAAGCTGCCAAATACCAGTCCTTTCTAGTTCAAGAGAAAATAAAAAAATTGGTTCAGGAAGTTCAGGAATCCACACAAATGCTAATACAAATGTGAGATTTTAAAAAAGAATGTGCTACACCCATTATTTTATGGTTATTTTTCTGTTTTTCGTTGATCTGTCTTCAGTTGTTAAAAAAAGAGTGTTTTAATTTAAAGCTGTTAGATTCTAATTAAATATTATTTCCACATATATTACGAAACACCATCACCACTGCTGTTTTGTTGTGGACTTTCTGTAGCTATGAAGCAACAAAAGGTGCCAGACATTTTTTCCCCAATGCATTATGGCAAGCACTGAAAGCAGTAAATGTTTCCTGACATCTGAAAGCCTTCCTAACACATCATGGAACTCAGGAAGGCCCTTTATAGTACAAGAAGTATGTTCAGGATTAGGTTTAAAGTAGGAACTCATCCTACAGAGCTTTTTAACACTGTTTGTGGCTGTTTTGTCAGCCACATTCCATGGGCATTTGAACTGTTTAATGATTGCTCGCTGCCGTAAACCAGGACAGGATCAGGAGGACAAGGAGCAGAAGAAATGCTGCGAAAAAGAGAAAAAAAAGGGGGCCTGACAGGAAATTTTAGTATGTTTTGCAGGAATGTCATAAAGGAGAAGGCATGGAAGAAAAAGAAGATTAATCAAGCGAGAGAAATATTTCTAATGAGTGATAAAGAATATCATGCAGAATCTGGTTGAGGTAACACCTGTGTTAAATAACTGTCTTTTAAAAGGACAGAGCTATTGACAAAATACCTCTGTAAGTTGAATCTTACAGTTCATCACTGCCCCCAAATGAGGCTCAAAATTGCCTTAAGTGAGGGTGGGTGAGTATCTGACACTTCCCCTGTGTGCTTTTTTCGAGCTGAAAACTTCTGTTGTGCTCACAGCCACCTTTCACACAGGTGAAAAAGAGTAAAGAAAACTTCTTTACTCTTTCACTTGGAGAGGGAACACCATTGTTCTCCTTCCTCCTCCCCACCCACGACTTTTCTTCACCCATCAACAAATTGATAGACAAAGCTAAAAAGCAAAACCAAGCTGGAGACTGGGGAGACATCTTATTGTGTCTCTGTCTTGAATGTCCTGTCGAAAACACCTCCAAAGAAACCTTTCACTATGGCAACACACTTTGTGTTGACACCACTCCCCACCGAAATGCAGATGACAACAGCATCCACGAGCACATCTGCACTCCTCTAAAGGAGCTTTTAGGCTTTTTTTTTTGTTTTTCCTGCCAGCTCTCATGCTTGTGCCATAATTGCAGTGGACACCTGGAGGGACAGCCATATGCCATGGATGCTGTCTCTTCCAGAGCCATCAGAACCCTCAGCTTTGCCCCTCACATTCCAGCTATCACAGGCAAGCCGACACCCATGACAACAGACATCCTGCCTGTGTCTCCCAGCCTAATTAGAAGTGTCACTTTTCTGGTCCCAGACACTCTGCAGTGAAATTCTAATGAGTCTAATGCGTGTCTGAAACCATCATCTTTTACAGCAGACCCCAAAATACATCATTATCATAACAGGTCAGCCACATTCCTTGTTCGCCATATGATTTAATTGCAGCTGCTGCTCTTCATGCGAGATGCTGGAGGACTTGTATTCACCAGCTCTGTGTTAGCAGGGCCTCCTGTCAGCATCATTAGCACGGGAAATGCAAAGTGAATCCGGACTTCACGTGGATAATGAGCGTGCTGGAAAGAGTGGCTCCAGCAAAGAGCCACTTGTTTCTGATCCACACCACTAAATAGGGCCTTTTAGCATTTCCATTATCAACCTTGCTGCTGGTACAAAGCTGGGGAATGTTGTCAATACGTTGATGTAGCAGAGGGAAAATTGGATGGGCTCAGGGAGCGCAGTAGTACAGATGGGACAGCATTTACAGGAACAACGAGCCAGTTCTCAGCATTGGAGGTATTTATATGTCCCTCTGAGTTGTGGCCTCAAATATCTAATTGATCATGGGATCCATACTGGTTTTACCCCATGGAAAAGGCACATGGCATGCCCAGGATGTATTAGGTGAGGTATTCCTGGTAGACATGCCAAAAATCTGAGCATCATTCTGGAAGATCTCAGTGAGCTCTTGGGTTCTCTGCAGCCACGGTCACTGATTAAAAGTGAATTTAAGCATGCACAGGGGACTAGAAAGCTTACCACAAACATGGAATCCTGAATAAATAGATAAACCAAAGACTCATTCTGATTAATTTCAACCACTGTTCTTTCCTGATGCTTTCCCTTCACGTTTATAGCATCGGTACTGACATGAGCACTCCTGCATGTGAATTATTCATACTTAACAGTCTGAAAATTGGAAGTGGTTTTTTGCATATTCTTTCAATGATTACTAATACCCAGCTCAGGAACCACTGGATTATTGCTCAGTACACATTTTAACCAAGTCAGGTGAAGCCAGGAACATATTTCTCTCATGTTTATGTGAAACACACTGGCAAAAGGAGCAGGTCTACCAGGACATTATTTACTTCAGAGCTGGGAAGGTATGATTTGGGAAAAAAAAATCCTCTGAACTTGCATTTGCTGTACATCCAAAATTTCGTTGCAGTGGTTCAGATAATGCATCCTGACATCTGGAGTTACATGAGCAGAAGCCTTCAAAACTTCTGCTGCTAAGCAGACTTAATGATGTAAACGTTACAAAAAAACCCACCAAAAACCAGCAAACCACCAAAAAATAATAACAATAAGAAAAAACATGTATATAAGCCACGTAATGAGAAATATATCCAGTGCAGGTACTACAGCCATTATTTGACATCTCACAGAACATGGAGCTACTCTGCTCAAGTTGTCTGCAACTTATCTGTGTCATATTCAGCTTAATTAACTACCTGTGCCTGTTACACCTTCGCAGCCTTCTCTGAGCCAGTGGATTTTGGTCAAGGGCACACATCTACATTGTTTTTTTGGCTCATAAACAATCCATCTGGGTAGGGGCAGCAGACCTGATTGTTATATCTCCAGCTGCAAAGGAGTAGAGAAAATGGATGTGGGTTATTTAAACTTCTGAGTGTGGGTTCCGTGAACCTGTCAGTTTAAGGACTGATGGAAAAGCAAACTTGAATCAAGGCATTTTGTACTTTTGCTAAAATTCTAGCTCTCAGGAGGTTCCACTCTGTCCAAACAGAGTGGCAGAATGCACAGAAAGGATCTTTAAAAGAGATTTGACACAAGGCTATCACTAGATGCAGGGTCAAATATAGTTATTTTCATGATGTCCCTCCATACACACACCAAAACCCCTAAAATAAATAAAACTGCCCTGCCAAGCTGCTTTCCACTGCCTGGAACACTCTACGTAACCTATACAATAATGCTTAGAGGGTTTTCACTTTCAAAAATAACTTCTTTAACTTGCACTTTGGGTTACTTAGCACTTCTAAAATAATGTTTCTCCTTCAGACATGACTAACAGGAGTAACTAAAATTCACTTAGTGATTTCCATCATGAAAAAAAAAATCCCAAGAAACCCCACATGATTGAAAGGGGTTGAAAACTGAGAATTTACTTTATTCACTTCAAATACTCCCACATGAGACTAAAGAACTCCGTGAGAAGCACAGCCAGGCTATTAAATTCCTTCACATTTTCTTGGCATCTCAACCCCCAGGTGACCAAGACTATCAGTTTATGGAAAGGGCAGGAACAAGACTGTGAATTCAGAAGGACACAAATCATTGCTCCATTATAAAGAAACAAATAATTCAAAACAGAATTTATCGTATTAAGTAATTTTCCTTTTTTCTAAACAAAGAAACCATTCTGCAATAAGTATGAAGTTTTTTTGTTATAAACATGGAAAAAAAAATCATTCATTACTAACCGGGCAATTAAAACAGGCAAGAAAAAAGATCATTTCACACAGAAATAGATGGCTCCATGTAGATGTTTTATATTGTGGTATGGTTTTTAAGTGCCTAATACCTAGCAAGATGCTGTAGGAATTAACAGCAGACATTCAGCTGTCTGATAACATGACAAGCATCTCTGATTTTACACAGATAAAACAGCCTGGTGATCTTATTTATGACAGTCCCTCCGGTCTGCTGATTCATGGCTTATAAGTACTTGGCAAAGGGCAGCTTTCAAATTTCCTCCCAGGATGCTATTCCAGCTCCTTCTGTCCCAGTAAGCACACTTCAAATTTCATTACTAAACCAAGGATGTGTGTGTTTGTGCGATGGGGAAGGGGAAGGAACCAGGGGGAAGAAAGGGGGGAAAGCGACAAGAAAGCAGAAAGTACAAAAATCCTGGCAGTGGTCTGTGCCTTCTGGCACAGCCCCGAGCTAAGAGCAAAACTGGGATGTATTTTTGTACATGACACAGCTCCTGTGAGAGGGTTTTTCTCTGCATCCCACACCAGGGATGTGGAGTTTGCCTTTGGCACCGCAGTGCTGAGCACCATGGACCCATTGCTGGACCAAACAACACAGAGGGGATGAACGTGTCCAGCCTCTTTGCACTCACAGCTCATGCTGGGCTGGGGCAAAATTGGGTTTTCCTTCTCAACTTTTGTGCTGCACAGTCTTAGCCATCCTTGTGTGTGCATATCTTTTTAAAAAAAAAAAAAAATCCACAACAAACTGCAGAAATCTGAGTGCCTCAAAGCCCCCCACGCCACATGAGCTCTCTTTTAAGAAAGGACCTGCCCCACGCAGACCACTTGCAGATGTAAGCACCCTACAGCAGCAGGATCTTCCACACCACTGGCCAATTGATAAGCAAGTTGCACATAAATCAAAGGGCATGCTGAATATAATCAAACATTTTTCCGGGTGTTATTGGATAATGCTAGCACTCATGTTTAGTTAAGAGACAGAAAATGCTGTTTATGCTTCCCAGTTTATTTTCCTGCTATCGTCAGGCAATTTTACAACAGCAGACCCAGAACTGTTTGGAGCAGGTCTGTGCTGCCCAGAGTTTCTCAGGTAAATCTGACAGCTGGGAAGAAGCTGTGGGTTCCATGAGGCAGCTGATTCGCCAGGAGCAAGGGATGCAACTCGTGTAAGGAGACCCAAGAGTTTACATCTTTGAAAATGAGACCCCAAGTTAGCAGTCCACAAAAGAGCTGTGAAGTGCACGCACTCACAGCCCCCAAACAGACCCCAGGGAGCCACAGCAATGTTTGTACACATCTATTGCTCTGGGTAATGAGCTGTCCAAATGGTTTGCCAGTCACGAAGTAGGTCTTCATCATGACAAATGCTTCAGGAACACAAAACAAGAAGTATTCCCAAATGCAGGCACCTGGAGTCCCTGGATAAGGTTCTCATCCAGGAAAAGGACATTTTCATCAATTACCCAGGACTGAATGCTTCAGTTCGGATGTGGAATGTCCCAGTAAGATAACCAGCGTTTCATTAGAGCTCACTTTTGTTCAGGTAAGAGTTCTGCTTTTTATAACTTCACAACTGAAACGTCCTCAGTCTTCCTAAAAGTCTCCAGGAGCTGCACAACCTTGAGCCCCACCCTCTGCTGCTAAAAAAGCAAGGAGAAGGTGTCCACTGCAACACAGGGAAGTACTGCAGGAGGCCTTATGAATAGACCTATCAAATTTATTTATAGACTCATTTTCTGGCGTCAGGCTGTTTTGTCTTTTTTTTTTTAACAGATTTAGTTTTACCCTCAAATACCTGTTTGTAATACACAGTTGTAATTTTTTACTGGTTAAAGTGAAAAATAACCCCAAGCCCAGCTTATATATTTTGAGGACTGTTTACTTAGAAAGCATTTGACTTACTCTTTAAACACCTCAAATGATATTATTATTGTCTGTACCATTAAGTCCTTTTGTCCCTTTGACTTCTCTGTCCTAGTCCATCATTTTGATGATTCTGCCGTCCTTAGGTTTTCCTGCCGGACCCAGCCTCGACTGAAATAGTGCCAGATGATTTAAATCCTCTTATGGCAACACTAGTGAGAGGAAAACACATTATTCCCATTTCAGATAGCCACATCACTGCTGAATGTGGAAGACTGTCAGGTCAAATAAGCTGCTGCTGAAGTGCAGCCAAAAAATTCAGCTTCCAGCTGAAAACCAGCAAAGGGAACACTGGAATGACTGGGTGTTTGTTCACTAATCTGAGAGGGAATTTATCTCTTTACCTTTAGGATTAAATACACTCAGATATCAATAATTTTCAATAGGTCTACTTGATGAATATTTGAATTTGAAGCCTTGATAAAAATTAAGACCTTGGTGAGGGACAGTGACATTTTTGATGCTAGGCACTGTACTCAGGAAATATCCCAATTATTATGGCACACCCAATACAAATTGTCAACTTTTCTTTGCTCTCAGAGCAACTGTTTTATCCTTTGTAAGAACACACTTACTCTCTATATATATTCATTTCCTTCTAGAGATAGTTAGGGAAGTCTGAAAAGTCATTTGCTTCAAGAAATTCTTCTATTATATTACTCAGTCATTTTAATTGCAAATTTTAAGCTGATCCACTATATACATCTAATTATCTTTAAATGAAAAATGCTTGTAATTCTAGTGCAGAAAATTACTATTTCTGTTTAATGGAAGCCTGTAATCAGTATGATTTACTTTCTTACTTCTAAAAACTTCAGTAGCTATGAAGTGAATAAAAGAAATGGGAAATGACTTAAAAATAGCTGTAACATAGCTGGAATCAATGGAGTGTACTTAAAACCTCTGATTCTGAAGGACAAATATTTGAAAGCTGCAGGTCTTGGTGATCAAGAAACAATCCCTTCAGGTATTAATCTTGGAACTATCCCATGTGTCTATAGCAATTTGATGGGTTTTACTTGGATTTACTGACTTTGGTGACTTGGGCAGGGAGGAACACCACCAGAATGCCTAAAAGAAACAGGAGAAAGTATCATGGAATCTTTATCACGATAGCACTAAGGAACTCAAAAATACAGATGTTCCCTCCTTCCCCATGAGAACATAGAGTAGCCACACAATCTGCCTGAAATGTGATTTAAAAAAATGAAAACAAGTTGTTTTTTTTTTTTTTAAATTTACTATTAAGATAAGTAATTTATGACAAAAAAATAGAGAAATTTAATGACAAGCCACATCTCTGCTGTCATGCATTGCTAAACCAAAGTTCCCACTTGCTGAATTTCTAAGGACAAAGACAGATTTATCCTGGCACTTGAGGTACAGCACCTTCAGCTGTAACCTTATTGGAAGAGAAAGAAGCAAACAGAAATCCATATAAAACACACAGGGAATGAAGCCCCAGCAGGAAATTCCCCACGCAGGCTGATTCTAGTAAATACAATTTTTAAATGCCTGTAACATTACTCATACAGTAAGACTTTATAGTATGAATATACTCAAAAGCATCTTGGCTTTATTATACTAATTCTTGATGTTCTACAGCTATTTAACCAATTTCCAGACTCTTCTCTTAAGGTTACATGGAATTATTGGAACACAATTGGGGTTTTGGGGATTTCGGGGGGATTTTTTTGGTTTTGTTTTGCTTTGGTTTTTTTGTTTCGCTTTCATTTCTGAGACAGGGTTTAAGGGTTTTTTTTAATGTGTGTGCTGGGGTTTTGGGTTTGCAGTTTTTTGTTTTGAGCTTTTTGGGGTTTCTTAGTGGGTTTTTTGTTGTTGGTTGGTTGGTTGGTTGGTTGGTTGGTTTTGGGGTTTCTTGTTTCTTTGCTTGTTTTTGGGTTTTTCTGGTTGGTTGGTTGATTGGTTGGTTGGTTTTGGGGTTGTTTCTTTGTTTGTTTTGGGGTTTTTCTGGTTGGTTGGTTGGTTGATTGGTCGGTTGGTCAGTTGGTCAGTTGGTTGGTTGGTTTAGGAGGCTTTTTTTGCTTGTCTGTTTCGAGGTTTTGTTGGTTGGTTTTTTCTGTCATCCGGGCAGACAAATGTTCACAAATAGCACAAATGGCTGGAGGAAGCAAACACTGGCAAAAAATTACCTTCCTGCAGGTACCCAAACTTTGCACAACTCATATCCATAAAATAAAGCAGAGGAAAGGAGCAGCAGGGGCTGCAAGGTGCTGCTCTCTGTCAAAAACCTGGGGCAAGGCTCTCAGCTGGTGGAGGACAGAGAAGCTCCAGAATTCTGGCTTCCAACCAGAAGCAAGCAGGGCTGCTTTTGAAAACAGCAACTGCTGGCAGCAAGGTATGGAAACAAAAGCGTAAATAACCTTAAGTTACTTTTACCTCTCTGGCTCACTTCCTCTGAGACTCTGCACTCTCTATTTCCACAAAGGTGTTCTGCCATCTTATTTTTTCCTGCAGGACTGAACAAAAGAAGTTAACCTGTGCAAGATCTGTCTTCCATTCTATGTTTACTCTGAGAGTAAATAATGTCCACTTAAGGTCTTTTTACAACCTGAGGTTTAAAAGGTTAAGGAGGACAAAAAAGACTGATATGTTCCATCAAAGATTTTTCCAAACAGCTGGGTAAAAAATTACAAATATTTAAGTCTAGTTTAATCTTAGCTAGAGTTTAAGACAAGTCATTTTTTTTGAAAGAGGAAATAGAAATTAATTTCAACTTCTTCAAGAATTGAGCAAATTAATGTATCATTTTTTGGACATTACACTTCCTCAGTTTGTTCAGAGAGGGGATACAACGTTAGGAGATACTCTATCAAAGTTCCATTATTTACAAGTCTTATAGATGCAGTTTTTCAAATACTAATTAAGGAGAAGACACTAAAATATCCTGAAAATGGGAGCTAGAAACAAAAAGAACAGCTCCTCATCTTCCTCTGTCAAGACAGGCTCTGCAAATAGAACACAAATGGAAGTCAGGGTCCAGCATCAAACTAACTCACAAGCCTTGTTTGCCACTGGACAATTCTGACTGTGCACATTCTAAATTGATAAGAGATTTTCTCACAGAAATTCTCCTGTGTGGTGTCAACTGCCAGTAAGTACTTTGATTCTTTCAAATTCCAAAGGACTTGTGCATTTTTCTCTGCGTGTGGTGTTCTTTAGGGGTTTTTCTTTTGGTTTTTCAGTTTCTAAGGATGGAAAAGCAGAGAAAACACGTTAGTTTCACTAATGGGGAGCAATGACCTCTCCCTGGAGCCCAAGTTAGCAGACCAGCAACCCAAACTACCAAGATGTGCTGTTCATCACAACCCATTCCAGAGATGTGCTTCTCCTCCTGCAGGATTAATTGTAACCTGACTAATGTTGCCTAACATGAAATCACATTCCTTCCTCCTTTTCTCGCATGAAACATGCTCTAGTGCTCAGCGAGTTCATTGAATTTTTACACATGGTCATCTGAAACTTTTGTGGGTATTGCCTAGAGTAAATAATTTTCTAAGTCAGTTCAATTAAATCATCCACCAGGCTACTTTCTGAAAGCTAATGAGACTGGTGAGACCTGAAAGCTATAATAATCCAGCATTCTGTGTAATATTACAATATATAACTTATTATTTCACTTGAAAACTATGTTAAAAAATATTTTTTCCTTCCAAATGACTTACACTTTGACTTTCATGAACTAAATTTTAAATGATCTCTCAGCTGACCACATGACTGGTTCCAAGACTTATAGTCCCCTAATTATCCAGATCAAATTGGAATAATTATGGAGCATACCAGACCAAGTAATCTGGAATTCCTGTCCTTGGAAATGAGTGTAAAGGAGGAGGTCATTGCAGCACGAAGGGTAAGGGGTTTTCAGACCTCAGCCCAGCATAGAGCAATGCTTGTACACACTCTTGGGTCTGCGAGTGTGGAATTTCCCCAGTTTCCCTTCATCTCTCCCTTTAGAGCAGAGACTCTCTCCTGCTTACCCTTTTCTTTTGAAGAAATACAGGCACTGGAACTTCAGCTGCCATAATTTGGATTTTTCTCCAAAGGTCTTTATAATGGATTCATCCTGTCTTGTTCAAATTAGCATTTCTCACTCTCCATCAGCTCAAGCAGTGTGGCTACAGAGCATATTTTTCTCCCACACACTGATGACTAGAACCAGCTGGACATATTCAACAAGTTGGTTTAGAAACTTTGTCAGGGAAAGTTTTTCCCTTTTTCCTACATACTTCAAATGGCAGTCAGAAGAGCTCTTCCTGTCACACACCACAAGTTCTGGAAAGAAAGGTATGGATGAAGGAGAACAAAGAGCTGAGCCCTAATCCTCACTGTCCCCAAGAAGCACGTTAAAAAATTAACTACTCCCTCCAAGTCTTGAGGGACCTTGATTTCCTGTCATTATATGAAGAATCCTGAATTTTAACAGCTTATATAGAACAAAAATAACATTGAAATACTGACCAGTATTACTTTGCTTGCCACTTGATTCTGCAAGGAGTGAGAGTTAGGACCTAGCTGATGTTCTCCCAGGATTTTTCCTTAAGTATTCCCCCATTATTAATACTGCTTTTCCTAGCTGCTGGCACAGCAAATCACCCCAAGTTTCCATCTGTTGGGGTTTATACTAATTTGCCATCTCTCACTCATGCTTTCAGAAATGAACAGCAGCTTCCCAAACGCTGTTGCAGAGCACTGCACAGGGCTCTTCCTTCATGTTCATCATTACACTCCTTTTGTGGCTCCATTTTTTTGCTCTCTCCTACAACATCCCACGTGTCACCACTCTGTGTTTTCAAAGCTCTTTGAAGCATCTCTTAATGCATCATCAATTACTCAGCAACAAAAAGTCCATCAGAAAATTCCACGTACTTGAAACTTTGTCACCAAAGCACCCTGTCTTTCATTTTTCTCCCATGCCACCTTTTAGCTTGGGAAAGATGTTTTTAAGAGGTTCAACAAAGCTGCCTTTCATCTTCTCTGAACCCATCCTTAAAGCTCTCTGTGCCACACCATACCCGTGACCTTTCATTATACCCAGGGATTGCTGTAGCCACTTCGACCCTCACAGTCTCATTTCATCAGGCTCCATCTGTGCTCAGGCAGCTTTCTCTCTTATTCTGAGGCTGCAAGGTTTGGCCATTAGGGTTTCTTTTTTTGGGTTTTTTTTTATATGGTTGGCTAATACAATCCATGGTATCAGCCTATATGTCCCTAGAACTGTGAGAACAGAGTCAGACAGATTTACTTAACCAGGGTCTTCAAAGAACTGCCATGAAAGCTTTTGCCATGCCACTGGCTCAACAATTCAATACATATTCTTACAAAAATAAGTATCAGCATAAAAAATATGTGTGGGACACTAGTCACCTGAGTTATTGTCCCTAATATTTGCAAGCCTATTTCTTCAAGATCAGAAATTATATAAGCAGCGATAGGATCTTTGCACAACTGGACTTCAAGCCAATGGCTAAAAAAATAAAGCACATCCTTGTTCTTGCACCTGCACCAGCTCCTCACTTCCTGCAGGACTCAAAGGGGCTGCACATGCAGGAACATGAAAAATATGTTTTATATTTGAGATGTGCACCAGGTAGAGGAAGGGAACCTTATGAAAGGAAGCATATCAGTTCTTCTGTCTTTCTCTTGTTCTCTTTGACGAGCCCAGGCTTGGACCACCCACGTGGCAGGACCGATGTAGGATCTAAGGACTGGTGGTATTTGTTCTTTTTCTCTCTCTCCAACCTTCATGTCTCTCCTCTCCTGCTGTATTTGGAAATAGTTATCCTATTCTACCCTTTACTCCATACTGAAGTTTATTAAGAGGACTGGGAGCTTGCCAAATATTATCGTAATTGTAAAAGTTAAGATCTTGGTACCTGAGGTTTGTTGCTGGTGCTTGTAAAATTTAAGGGCTAGTTAACCAAAGCTTTTGAGAGTTAATAGTGGCTAATTGCTGGAGGTAAGGCAACTAAATAATAAAGCATAAGATTTCCCCTGACACATGGACTGGTGGTTTTCTTCAGCCTGATGAGAATTTATAATGAACATCTTGCCCCTTACAAAATGGGTCAAGATGTTTGGGAATCTCTCCCTCTGGGATCTTGGTGTGTAAGCATGTTCAGAAATCTACACATCAATCCTGAACACAATCCTCAGCTGAGGATTTTTGTGATAAAGGACCACAAGTTTTGTGATAAAGGGTGAGATCTTTACATCTCAGAGTGCACTTTCCAGAAGCACTGCAAGGTTGTGCATTTTCCTACTTCTAAGTTCTACTGAGTGCTCTCAAATCTCTGACGAAGGCAATCAAAGGCAATGAGAACTGCCTGGCTTATTGGACCGACACATTTTCATTTTTCAAGCAAAAGAAACATTTCATACCAAACACAACCCGTGATCAACGGTCAGTAATCAAAACCATTTAATTCGTGCATATTTTTATTCCTCCTCTCATGCAGTTTGCCATATACTGATCAGCTGTGTTTACACACTGCTTTCATTAATAAACCAGTGCAGGGTACATTCATTTTTACCACCTAATTTGCTTGAAACTGATTTCCTGAGGCAGACCCAGTGAACTGAAGCGCCTATAGTTTTTGTGAAAAATATGAAACCACTTTCCATTAGTTTTAAAGATCAGCTGCTTTATTATATAAAATACCTCATTTTTTACCTCAGTCAAGAAATAGGGAGGTTTTAAATTAGATAATTAATTATTAGAAAATGTCTGCTCTTCCCCCAGAGTGTAACCAAAATGAATCACCAATTCAGTTCATTTTAACTTCTTCCCTTAACGCTCATATCAGCAGAGTTGTTAAACTGTTTGCATGATCACTGAATCTTAAATCTATAAACCTCATCATCTCAGCAGGAGGTTTTCATCTGAGATCTCTTGTGCCAAATCCAGAATCCATTTTAAAATGCAGGCTCGTAACTTCATTCCAATGTGTTTGAAGAAGCCGTGGTTTTCTGTCACAGTCTGGAAATTGGACATTTCAATTACCATTTCTGGGAGGAAAACGTCCAAGAAGAATATCTACATATTGCTAGCCATTTTTTTCCCCATTTGGATTTCATAAACAAATATAAAGGAAAGTTAATAATGCAAGTAAATCTTTGTTTTGGGGTTCTTACTGCCAGCCCACAAAACTGCAAGACTATAAAGTGAAAACTGCAAAACAAAAAACACCATAATATTGAAAACCACAGCTTGTTTAATGTTGCTTTGTCTACTTTTTTAATGATAAGCAACAATTACAAAGTAAATGAGCAAACAAAACCAAAAAACACCAGATGCACCCTGTATATCTTAGATTTTATTTTGCTGGCATCTACAAAAAATACAGTCCTATTCTTCCCATTGAAAGGAGAGACTATTCTGCAGGAGGGAATTGAACAATGCTTTATCTCACACAGATACTCAAAATGGGACTTGTGAGGGGCTTGAAACTTCCTCCTCACCCCCAGTGAGGGTCACATTTAGAGAAAATGACTCTGACCCTCCTGCTGCGTACTGCTCTCTCTGTCTCCTCAGTCTCACCCTTCTGCAAGGACTCAATCTGCTCCTTAATCTGCCCCTGCAGTGACACAGCTCTGCTCCCACAGGTCCCTCTGTTTGCAGGGCTGGAGGTCCAGTCCCAAACACCATCATGCTCTCCCTGACCTCGTACCCATTTAAAAGCACTTTCCTAAGCTGGGCATCCAAAAACTAAACATCCATGAACTCACAGGGGCTTTGCCTGGCCTGGACTTGACATTTTGTGGTTATTTATGGATCCTTTTGGCTTGTTTCCCCATTGTGACCCCTCTTGGTGGCCCTGCTGCCCTTGAGGATATCCCCAGTCACCTCTCAGGGGCACCTCACCCAGGGCACCCACGTGAACCTAAAGAGGCCCCAGACAGAGCCCACTTCTTATAGAGCTCCAGAGTGATGTGGTTGATCATCTACTGCCCTCTGAGTCCCACTGACCAAAATACTTTTTATCTGCCTCATTGTCCACCCCCCAGGCATCGCCATCCAGCCTGGGTGTGGGAACAGCGACAGCCCAGGCACAGGACAGCCACTGCTCTGCCCCACACACCTCCACTCATCTCTCCCCAGCACATCAGGGGGCTCAGGTGGGATTCCCACCCCTGCCGACAGCTCCATGGCATCTCCCTCTCCATCCTGTCCCTGGATTGTGCTCCGTGGTTTGCCCAGGCACCGAGCGAGGCCAAGCAGCCTGGAGCTTCCCTTTCAGCTTCCCCTCAGCTTCCCCTTCAGCTTCCCCTTCAGCTTCCCCTTCAGCTTTCCCCTTCAGCTTCCTCTTCAGCTTCCCCTCAGCTTCCCCTCAGCTTCCCCTTCAGCTTCCCCTGGAGCTTCCCCTTCAGCTTCCCTTTCAGCTTCCCCTTCAGCTTCCCCTTCAGCTTCCCCTTCAGCTTCCCCTTCAGCTTCTCCTTCAGCTTCCTTTTCAGTTTCCCTTTCAGCTTCCCTTTCAGTTTCCCTTTCAGCTTCACTTTCAGCCAGCCTTTAGTGGAACATGGGAGCAACATTGACCTTTTCTTGGCCACGAGGGTGATCCCTGCACCTCTCAGAGGTGACAGATGTCTCTCCCTGCACAGGCACTGGCCAGCTCCCAGCACCTTTGGATGAAATCCATCATGTCTATCGTGTCCATCACATCCATCCTGTCCCACTGACCTGGGGGGAGGTTGTATTTTTTTTCTCAGTTTTTTTCCCCTTTGCTCAGTCCCCTGCAACCACCAAAGCAGAGGCAGGGAAGGGGTTTGAGATGCGACATGGGAAATTATGAATTTCCAGCTCACCCCATCATGGAGATTTCCATCCACAGCTCACTTGGGGGTGCTCCCTTAGATTTCCCTCCTCCCTTACAACGCAGGATTGGAGCTGTTGGTAAAAGTAAACAGCTCCAGAAAAGTCCAAAAGAACCCAGTAAACAGTCAGAAAGAGAATTTGGGTACAAATAGTGTTACTCAACTGGCACATTGCAAAAGGACAACTGTGCCATTTTGTATTAAAAAAAATTGACAAATGTTTTGCATAATTGCTGGCAAGCAACCCAGATTAACGGCCCCAGATCAGATCATAAAGAGACTCCCAGTGGTTAAGGCATGACACACCTAATGCAGTGCTGACAGTTTTTATCTCTGTTTTTGCCTGAAAACCAGGAATCCAAACCCAAGAATGTAATTCAGCAATCAAAAATTTAAGAGGTTTTAGCCCACTCTCCAGTAGGCTGTAATACAGTTCTTTTTTCCCAAAGGTTCTTTGAAACCATGAAATCCTAAACTATGTCTATAATAATAAAAAACTGCACATCTGAGCTGAAGATTTAATTATTTAGTTTGGACATAAAGTGACAGCTTGCAACATAGATAATAGTTTTGGCAAAGCTGCAGACGTTAATCTAGAGGCAGCCTCAGTGTAAGTTATTCTGGCTGTATTCAATAGAAGTGTCATTGCATTATTAAAATCAAGAGAAGCCACAAAAATCCATATTCCTCAAAAAGTTAAATCTAAAAAGCAACCTACTTTCAACATCGAGTTTGGATTAACATCTATCAGGGCTCTTGGTCTTTGAACCACCAACGGAAAAATCAAAAATCCTGAAGTTCAGCTGAGTTCAAATCGGCAAATGGAAAGAGAAAAAAAGCAAAGAAAAATAAAAAGGGATAAAATAATAGACCAGGAAAAGCAGTGGGTTAGGGTATAATATAAATACAAAACCCGAAAATACTTTCAAATATCATAATGTTTGACACAGTGAAGCTTTTTGTCTCCATTTCCTGCCCTAAGTGTTCTGCAGCTGGACCTGGCTCTAGTTTTTGGCCATTATAACTTCTAACATGGATAATTATCAGAACTATTAGAAAGCTTTCATGGAACTGAGGAGTTCCAGGAACAGTGAAAAAATTCTGTGTAAAGCCTTTGTGCAAAGGACTTCAAGAAAATCTTAGGCTTGAAGAAACAAAAAAAATCCATCCAAACAGAAGAGAATTACACCTCTTTCCACAAAAATACATAAATAAATAAGTAAATATATAAATAAATTTCTATTTTACTCTGTCAGACAACAGAATATGCAGTCTAAAAATTCAAGGTAGTTAGTGATAAACAAACTAGGTCACTACAGAGATACTAAGGATAAATACAGTTATTTTTAATGCAGAGGAACATTTCCAGACAATTTTTTGACAGCCTGAGAGAGCTGTACTGAATGCAGAAACCTGTTTTGTCTACAAACATCACCACCACTCTCCACTTTTTGGTGAACACTTGCAGAATGCAAATGCTGTATAAAGACCTGTCCTGCGTTACTGCTCCCTAACACAGAGATATGTTAGGAAAAGGCAAAGAGCCACCAAAAAAATTTCTAGTATGGCAATGACCCCTCCTCTCCAGCGAATCCTTGTGCAATTCCTATCAAATTAATTTTCAGCCAGAACCCCCATGTGGTCTGACAGGACCATGTGGGGATACACACCTGTGCTGCCCCAAGACAACAATGGCACCACACCACAAACCCCACAGAGATGCAATTTCTTCAAAGTCCTCTTTTCCACCAGGAGAATTTGGGGTCTGCTATGCCTTAAGGACTGTCAAGACTAAATTGTCTCGCTTTTCACCCAGGCAGAGGAAACAGGAATTCATCAAGCACTGGTGGAATGATGCCCACCCCTCAGGCTGCTCCCCAAAGCACAAACCCTAGGTGAGGCCAAAGGGCAGGGGTGACCCAGGGAGGGTAAGCAGGCAAAAGAATTTGGTGTTTTATTTTATAAATATGCCACTTGCTCCTCCCTCCTTGTCCCCATCTCCCTCCCTTGCACCATCTCTGCACTGGCCTGCTCTGGCCCTAAGACATCCCAAGAATACAAACTACCAGAGAATTTTACTGCTCTATGTGAGACCATCACCAGTGCTGGAGTTAGGGCAAAGGCAGAGGCAAAGAAATTTTTAAACTACATCAGCTTTGAAGAAGCACCTTCCATAAGGCCAATTTCAGCAGATATACACACTAGCCTGTAATCTACTAGAACAGCAATACTGTGTCTTTTATGTTGTTCTTTTTCAAAGAACACACATAATATCTCTAAAATCTTCAATAATCTTACTCCTGTATCTTAACAGGAAAATAGGGCAGAGCAAAAGCAGGCTCCTTCCACAGCTGCTTTTCCTACAGAAAATTTGTTCCGAGATCCTACATAAAAGGCTTTCAAAAATTAGCCCAGCTGTTACAAGATACACGTACCACGCTGCAAACAGGCCAGGCATTTTCAATTTCAATTGTGAAAGCTTCTTGCACCTCATTTTGAAAGCGAAAAAGAAATGAGAATCTCCTGCATGCACGGTAATAAAGTGAGACTAACACTGAATGACATGAATTGAGAATTCTCCTGAAACAGCATTTCCAGATGATTCCCTGCTTGTGAGATCCCCGAAACTCTTTGGGTAAATATTTCCAGTACATCAACACTTCTCTCTCACACACACAAAATGAGATGGATATTCAGGCAGCTGATGTGTCTGTAACACTAGAGCTGGCACTACTGGAGACCCAAAACATGGCTCTTATCAGGCATAAGTCATCAAAACCCATAATTTCTCTTAAAAGTAGATGCCTTCTTGTACTTGATGTATTTACCTCTGTTTTCTGACTTCAGGGATGGAAGGTAAAGACACGTCAAGAATAAGAGATGGGTGGCAACGACAGGATAAAAAGCTTGATGTAACACAAAGGACAAAAGATTGGTATGAAAGATGTTAGCATAAGACTTCATTATTATCTGTCAGACTAGAGCATTAATAGAGTGAAAGGGTAGCTTCCTGAAACTCAAAAATCATTAAAAGTATAGGTTGCTGCTATAACTCTTCAGCTCTGCAAATGGTGCTCCTCTAGATTTAAAAAAAAAAAAAAAAAAAATTAAAAAATTGTAATTACATATCAGTGATTTTATTCCAGTGAAGGTGGGGTACAGTCTTAGGATATTTTTCCTTCCTTCCTCTGCCTCAAAAGGAATTGTTTAGATAGAATTTAAAATTCTGCTCAGATTTTTCTACAAGTATAATGCTTTAACCAGAATTCAACCAGAAACGAAACCAATGTACTGATTTTTAATTGTTTATTACTCTCTATGGGAAATTGTAGAAAGAATCCAAAAAACCTCAAGAATTTGTTTATCATAAAACCCAAACAATCAAGCAGTGGGCTAATTGGTCAAAGTTAGTCAGTCACTAGCTCAGACATTTTGAAGTTTTCTCTTTTTCCTCCTGAACTGAGGCACACAGTGATTTTATCCATTTTGTCCTTTTTCTTTCTTCCTGCTCAGCCTTCAGCTGGTCTGAATGAAGGAGCCAGAACCACATCGACTCCCTGGTAGTTCTAAAGCAGATTTCTTGCTTGGAATTAAGCCAGAGCAGGATTTCTGAGGCAGGCAGCTCCTCCTGTTTCCACTGAGAGCACATGGGGGGCCTCTGAGCCTCACCTGATCTGCACCGATTTTTATCCACAAGATAAATATTTGCAACAAAATAATTAGGGAAGAAAAACACTGTAATCTGTCCTCAACAAAATAACCTACTGGGGCAGTGTAGTTAATCAACGCTGGATCTGCCCCAGGATGCTGAGATGGTCGCCTAGGACCAGGAGAAGGCCAGGGAAATGTGGAATTTGCTCCTCTGCCTTCATCCATGGCAAGGCAAAGCAGACAGGAACACAATGGATACTCATGGATCTGACTTCAGCACATTTCCACAGTGGGGAATACACAGCTGTACACGAGGCAGGGAGAAGTCTGGCAACCTGTGCCTTAGGGTCTCTGCAGGAAATTTATTTCTTGGCAAAAAAATGTCCAAAACTGGCACGGAGAAAACTATCCATAACTCCCCTCTGGAGGAACCAGCTGAGGACACAGAGAGTGTTCAACAACCTCTGTCCATGCCACTTGCTTCTCCTTCCTTGTCCCCATCACCCTCCCTTGCACCATCTCTGGACTGGCCTGCTCCGGCCCTAAGACATCCCAAGAATACAAACTACCAGAGAATTTTACTGCTCTATGTGAGACCATCACCAGTGCTGGAGTTAGGGCAAAGCCAGCGGCAAAGAAATTAGATCAATCAAATTAGACCATCAAATCTCACAGAGTTGCTCATCTCAGCTTTGTTTTGCAGTAAAAAAAAAACAAACTTTGGAGACCCAGGAAGTTTCCTACAGAGCAGAGACTTGTTTCACCTCTCCCTGACAAAACTGCCCTGACTTACAAGGCAGAGCTGCAGCTTCACTGCTGCACTTTTACTCACACTCAGCATTTTGGCTTCAAGATGACAGAGAACAGGTTTTGATTAAATATGAGGAGGAAATTGCTCCCTGGGAGGGTGGGCAGGCCCTGGCACAGGATGCCCAGAGAAGCTATGGCTGCCCCTGGATCTCTGGAAGTGTCCAAGGCCAGGTTGGACAGGGCTTGGAGCAGCTTGGGACAGTGGGAGGTGTCCCTGCCCATGGCAGGGGGTGGAACGACGTGAGATTTAAAGTCTCTTCCAACCCGAACCATTCTGGGATTACTCTGTAATTCTCTAGTTTTAAATGCACATTATTATGTAATTCTTCATCTCTGCCGAAAGATATTGAGGCATACTAGAGCAATCACTGCTCTTGCTGTGCAAACCAATATAGATGTGGTATTAACGTTAAGTCAATATAGTAGTCAATCACACTTTATTCCAGCTGATTTCTGAGCTCTTGTTCAGAATGTTGCTTTGATTTCTTTCTTCCCCGATGGATTTCACAAAAGAAAGGATACATCTGACACTACACTCCCAGCTATGCCTGACATTTCTTCAATTCCTTTTTTTTTTTTTCTTTCTTATGACTTTAGTGTCAGGCTGAACCACAAGACGCATGTTTGGAGAGGAGTTTAAGGTTAAGTAAAACCACCCTAGGAAGGAACCAGAGTATTCATGTAACTGTGCCACAGTACAAAAATGCTGCATTTCTAAGAGAAATTTCTGAAAGAATTCATCTCCCTGAATAAGGATACCAGGTTGAAGAGAAGCCAAGATGTCAGAATAGGATGGGCTTGATCACTCCCAGGAAAATGAAAGTCATTATCAAAGAGGCTGATCTTTTCCTTGAAGGGCTATCTATAAGGAGTGCATGATTCTGTACAAGGTCTGAAGGTAAAGCATAAAAAAAACACATTAAAGGAATTACACAAAAGCATCATTAAAGGAACATACATAGCATGCACCACAGAAGGGAGCTATAGGTCGTTTCAGCTACTTCCCATGACAACAGCACATCATTTCCCCGTCCTCACTGTACACTATTCACAGTATCAAGCTAATCTTCCCTTAAAATTGTTCAAATAAACAGCATGGCATGGTTTCAAAATAGTTCTGCAACAGTATCTGAAAGCAATCAGGTAGCAGGTCTTAGTTTTTAACCTAGAAAAGACCTTGCAAAGCAATCCTGTGCAATTCCTCACACAAGCAAGGAATCTGACAAGTTACATTGCAGATAATAGTTTCTCCATCTCTGCTTCAAAAGCCTGAGCAGGAAAAGGAGTAAAAAAAAAAAAACCAAAAAAAAAACCACCTGGTAAACAAAGTAAAACAGGATGGTCTAAAGAACTGTACTACAGACTAATCAGAGAGGAAACCTGGATTTCAGGGGCTGGTTGTGTGCAATGACACCCAGCAGTCATAGAAGCTCTCATACATGAGGGACAGAAGGACAGAACGATGTAAATAAGTGCTAAACATGAAATAAATCTAATTTTTTTTTTTTTCCTATTTTTCGTGTCTCTGCTTGGTGCATGCAAGTCTTATCCGTAAGTATTTCTTGTGTGATCTGTTGTAGCTTCACTGTTGCAGAAACCTAAGACATGGGTAATCAGATGCCAGAAATTACTGTTATTTATGCTCTGCTGTCACAGCTCTCCATAATTATGCAGGTTGACACAGCATCTTGACAATGATAGGAAAAAAAGCAGGTTCTGCAGAGATTTTGTCAGCCTCCCTACACAGAATCTCGGCAAATAAAATTACTGCAGCTTAAAATTAACAAAGCAGTCATCTCTTTCATATTTGGCTTGGGGTTTTTTGGGTTTTTTTTGATCTGTCAAAAAGTTACTATTGTGAGAGTACTCAAAGACATTAATAAAAAGTTCTCTATGTCTAAATGGTAGCTTTATCCTACAGTAGGACCATAATCTGACTATGCAGAAATAAATGCCTTGTGTTGTTTAGGATTGAAAGCAATCAAAGAAAAAGTAGTCACAAGGGGTGAGGGTCAGAGGAAGAAGGAGAGAATGTTATTTGCAAAATGCTGAGAAAATGCCCTGATTTGCATTAAAATTTTTCAACACTGGGGTTCAAATCCATAGCGTGAAGCACTTAATAGTCACCTGAGCTCATGTTGTCCCAGGTGGGCAAGCCACACTCCAGAGTAAGTCTGTTCACTGGTGAAACTACTGTGAGCTCAGAATTGCAATGTTCTGATTGAGCCTTTTCGGTTGGAAAATTTTTCCATCAGCTTTAATCAAGAGCCACCACTTGATGCAGAAACTTCTTCCTGGGTGGGTTATGCCTCTGTATCTGACCCCACTCTCCCACACACCCCCTGGGAGAGGAGGCAGCAGAGAAACCCCACATCTAACCTCCCACTTCCCCTGTGGGAAGTTTTGCTCCCTTCCCTGTCCTCTACACCCACCGGGGTCACAAGCAATCCACAAATCTGAGGCACACTTTCCTCTCACATCATCAGTTTCCTGCTGGGATGTGCCAAGCTCCTGCCCTGGCTCTGCCCAAGGAGCGCTGATCCTCTTGAGCCTCCTTATCCATCTGCTGCTCCTCCCTGCTGTCACCTTGCTGCTTTAAATACTGCGCCTGAAATCCTAAACTCCTAAGGCTGAACACTTGGTCGTTCTGCTGCTGCAGTTGGGAGAGATGAGATAATCCAGGATTCTCCACTTAAATGAGGCGAGGCAGAAGGATGGCTTGGCTAAGCAGGAATATTCTCTTGGAGATGAGGCTAAAAAAGAAGGTGTGTGCCCAGTGTAAGCAGGGCCAGGTGGCATGGGAAGAACACAGAGATCCTGCTGCCACTGTCGGGAGAAAATTCACGTGGCCAAAGCTCAGCTGGAGCTGCCAGAACTGTGGGGGACAAGAAAAAGAGATTTTCTGACTAACATAATGGCAATGGGCCGTATAAAAATAGCATTGGCCTATTCCAGGATGAGGATGGTCGCCTCACAAACAGGGACAAGGACAAAGCTGCAATGTTTAATGCATCCTTTGCCTCCTCCTTTGACGTGGATGGACCAAGGGGATCCCAATGCCCTGCGCTGCAAGGACAATCAACCCCCAGTCAATCCTGAAACTGTGTGGGATGTGCTGCTCCAGCTGGATCCCTACAAATCTATGGGGCCTGATGTGATTCATCTGAGAATCCTCAAACAGCTGCTGATGTCATCACAAAACCCCTCTCAATGATTTTTGAGCAGTCTTGGGAATCTGGAGGGGTCCCGGATGACTGGAAGTTGGAAAACATTGTCCCAGTTTTTGAGAAGGAAAAGATGGACTCTGGAAACTAGAGGCTTGTCAGTCTCACTTCAGGACCTGGTAAAGTTACGGAGAAGATTATTCTGGGAGGGATTGAAAAGCACCTGGAGGACAAGGCAGCCACTGGTCACAGCCAGCACGGCCTCCCGAGGGGAAAGTCCTACTTGTCAAACCTGATTTCTTTGCAAGACATGGTGACCCACCTAGTGGATCAAGGGATTTCAGGAAACCTTTGGATACTGTCTCTGCCAGGATCGTTCTGGACAAACTGAGCATCTCACAGCTGGATAAACACATCACGAGATGGGTGAGCAGCTCGGTCATGGGCCAGGCACAAAGGGCTATGGTAACTGGGGTGACATCACACTGGTGACCTGTTGTGGTGATATGAAGCAAGGCAGATCCCCCAGGCAGGTGCAAAGGAGAGCCCTTTATTGCAAAAAGCCAGCCTTTTTAAGTGATTAGCTGGGTATCAGTTTACATAGTTCTAAAGCACAGCAAACATAGTTCAACCATCCACCACACACCACGACGTGTACACGTGATGGTCACACAGCATGTTTTTCTACCCCAAATCAGCTGTGTCTCCTTCCACAGGCCTTTTCTACTTAGCCAAAGTAACAGGCCTGAGCCATGGTTTTACAAAGGCAACAAGGCCTTCATGCAACAACCTGTCACTGCTGAGGTTCTGCAGGGCTCCATCCTCAGCCCTGTGCTTTCTTAACATCCCCACAAATTACCTGGATGTGGGACTGGAAGGAATCCTGAGCAAAGTCAAAGACGATACAAAACTGGGGGGAGCTGTCGACTCCCTCGCAGGCAGAGAGGCCCCGCAGAGAGGCCATGGCACATGAGAGGCCTGGGCCAGCACCAACCACAGAAGATGCTAGATTCTGCCCCTGGGATGGGATAACCCTGGGTGTACAGACAGGCTGGGGAATGAGAGGATGCCAAGCAGCCCCAGGGAAAGGGACCTGGGGGTCCTGATCGATGGCAGTGCCCTGGAGCCAGGAGGGACATCCCTGTCCTGGGGGCACCAGGCCCAGCATGGCCGGCCGGGCCTGGGAGGGATTGTCCTGCTCTGCCCTGGGCTGGGGCAGCCTCACCTGGAATATTGTGTGCAGTTCTGGGCCTCACAGGGCAAAAATGACACTAAACTGTTAGAGAGTGTGCAAAGGAGGGTATAAGGATGGTGAATGGTGTGGAGGGGCTGTGTGAGAGCAGCTGAGGGCTCTTGGTCAGTTCAGCTGGAAAGGAGGAGACTGAGGGGAGACTCATCACTGTACCAGCTTCCTCAGGGGAGGAAGAGGAAGAGCAGCTCTGATCTCTGCTCCCTGTGACGGGGACAGGACCCCGGGAAGGGCTGGAGCTGAGTCAGGGCAGGTTTGGGATGCAGCTCAGGGAAAGGTTCTTCCTTAGAGGATATCAGGCACTGNAGCTCCAGGAGCATTTGGAAAACGCTCTCGGGGATGCCCAGGGTGGGGTTGTTGAGGGGTCTGTGCAGGGACAGGTGTAGGACTGGATGATCCTGGTGGGTCCCATCCAGCTCAGGATATTCTGTGGTTGTGTGAGTACATCTCCTCCATTTTCAAACTCCTTCACCAAAGATATATACACATAAATCATAATATGTAAATCTTATGTACGTAAGTCTTTTACATACCGGTCATAAATGCCCCTTTTCCCTACAAATGGCCCCATTTTAAAAAAGTTCAGGTACGTCCAGTGAGGAATGCTATCAAAAACCTCCAAAAAAAAAAAAAATTCTAGATGGTGCTTTTGTTGCGTATAACAAATTCTTACTTGCAGTGCAGAGCTACGCATCATGATTTCATAGGATGATTAGGTCTTATCTAACATTTCCCAAACTTCTAAGTATCAGACCAGATGTGAGGCACATAAGTGGCTGCAATTCCTCCGCACGGTCTCTGGAGTGTAGATATACTCAAATTATACCCAGAGCACAGTAGGTTTGCATATAGCTGTTATATATTATGTAAAATTAAGATGTTTTTATGTGTGTTTCATACGATAACGCATTCACACACACACACCACATATAGTTATTACCTGGATTAGCTAGAGACTTTATTAGATAATCATGGTCTGCTTCACTTCTCAGCTTTCGAAACTTAAAATAGAAAAACACCCCTGCCGTGATGAAAGGTAACACAGCTTTCTGATTAGAGAGAAAGAAACCCCCACAAACAAATGAATAAAAAGCCCCACGAGTATGTTAAGTATATTCCCTCACCAGCAAGACTGAGATTTGATAAAACCCCAAAGCACAAAGAGATGGTGCATGTTCTGTGCCTCCAGATTCCTGGGACACAGCTGCCCATTCAATCCCTGCCTTCAGAGCACACAGACCCACAGCTGCACACACTGGGTTTGGACAGATCCTTGCTCTGTTCCCGCAATATGAATGGCCAAAAAGCTGTTCTACCCCCTACACAGATAGTTAGAAAATCAGCTGTACCCTGCTGTCACTACACACAGTGAGTTGTTCTCCCTAAAACATAAGATCCAAGTTTCCTATGAAAAGGGGAACTTACACCCATTATTCCCCAAACTGACATAACACACTGAATTTAGGATGATGTTGCCTTTCCCTAGGTTCTCCCCTTAACTTTAAGTGCAAATTGTTTGTTGGTCCTCCAATATAAAACAGCATTTTCCAGAAGTTTTAATTTTGCAGATGTTACTGCCCTTACAACCCTTCTTTGGACTTGAATCTTTTGACTCATATTTTATTTTCCAACACATCACCTGACTAAGATTTCACTGTATTTTCACTGAGAACCTGTTTTGAGACTCAAATTAATACCTGTTTGTTGTTCAATCCATATTAATTTAAACTCAAGCTGGGCTTCAGGTATGCTACAACAAAAGCCCAGTGTCATAGAATGACATAAATAGTCTGGGTGGGGAGGGACCTCAAAGGTCACACAGTGCCACCCCTGCCATGGACAGGGACACTGTCCACCATCACAAGGTGTTCCAAGCCCTGTCCAACCTGGCCTTGGACACTTCCAGGGATTTCCAGGGATCCAGGGGCAGCCACAGCTTCTCTGGGCACCCTGTGCCAGGGTCTCCCCACCCTCACAGGGAACAATTTTTTCATCCCATCTGATTTCACTTGTCATACAGCACAGAGCATCCTTCAGGATTTCATAAACCCTGGCTCTGTGGCTTACCTGAGTTTGAGATGTTTAAGAGATTGAAGATGAAAACAGTAACACGCCAACTCCTGTGTGACTCACAATAAATTTGAGAATAGCAGAGATTTATCTCTGACTCTTGCAGTTTCTTAAACACAACTTCCCCAGATATATTCCCTTATGCTGAAGGGGTATCGGGCTGAGAATTTGTTACTGCTGTTGTAGGGACATGTGCTGCATAAACAGTTAATTTAAGGCATAAAAATCTTTTTAAAAAGTTACTGTCTTTTGAAATAACTTCCAGAGTGGTTCATTTCCTTGATTTTCAGCTGGATGGTAATTGAAAAAATGTGGAGGAGGGAAGATAAGACAGTGACCCTGTCCCCTGTGCTGCCATTGATACACAACCTTGTATGAAGTATATCCTTTGAAAAGAGACATAAAGGATAAGGACATAAAGGGCAGTGAAATAGGAAGCTGGACACATTAAAAAAGCCCAACTAATACTACCAGAATGATTAATTCTAATTATAATAATGCATGGCTTGACATCAAATTTTGTCCTAGGCTGACCAGACATGTAGAGAATACAACAGTATATCCACTATACGCTTTCTGCAGGCTATACGAGCAGTCATGGAAAATCAATTTGAATACAAATGTAATTTGTTAAAAGAACAGTGAAAATCATTATGCAGGGTCACACTGTCAGCAGTTTGTACAGAAGCAGATGCTGTCCAAAGATGCAAAGGCATTCAGTAACACAAAAGAATCTTGGTCTTAAAAAGCCTCTGTGATCCTTTCAGCCTTTCAGTATAGATACAGGAGAACAAAGCTACAGTTTACCTCTCTTGTTTCTCAGCACTTTTGCTCCTTGCAGCTGATTCCAGCTGCAGAAAGAGGCTTTATAGAAACTTCTAAGCCTCAGAGAGAGTGAAGCTTCCCACTGTAATGGAGAAAAAGCAACATCTTTGAAACACTTCCTTCAAAGTTCCAAAGTTTTTCTCTCAGGCTGACAGGACATGGTCATAAAACGAAGAGCTAGACTTGACTGTTTTCAGCAATGACAGTACCATTTTTAGGCAAACCCCACATAAAAACTCAGCAGACAGCTAAGTGGAGAACCACGATACAACCCAGGAATCAGCTTCACTATAAAGATAACTCAAATGCTAATTTATCAGAAGGTCTGGTTGCAAAAATGTTTATCTTGAGGATGTGGGATACACCAATCTGCCGTGCAACTACAGTCCCATTGCTGTTTTTGATCAGCTTACCCTGTGGCCAGAGGCATATCTGGGAACCAAAACAGCTACCACTTTTAAATTATGCTTTCCTTTAACCTGATCTCATCTTCAGTAACTGTTCTTAAAGCTATTGGCTTATTTACCCCTAAGAAAATACCCTGTAGTACTCGTGAACCTGTTTTACTGTAGGTGGAATGCATTTCTCCCTCCTGAAATAATCTCTTGTGGTCTCTGTAGTCATTCTGGTAGTTACTGCCTGTCCACACACGGTAAAGCATCAGAGTGCCTGGCATCCAAATTCGACCAAGGAACACCAACAGCAGCAAATGGAAAAGCTTATAGCTGTTTTTAAATATGTATAAAAGGACATTGCTTATTAAAAATGCACCTGCATCTTTCTTGCAAACTAAAGGGGTAGAAGTCACTGCACCCTTGAAGGCTGGTTTCGTCATGTACTTGCATATAAACACATCTCAGAAGACCAGGCTCCTGTTACAGTGCATGAGATGGCAAATTTATCAGCCTGGCCAGGAAGAAGGAAATGACAGTCTCCCACTGAGATGACTTTTTCATCCATTACTATCTTTCAATCTTTCTCATCCTTCTCTCTCCTTTAAAACCAACAACAACAACAACAGAAAGACCAAAAAAACCCACCTCAAACTTGCTGACGTACTATGCATTTGTTCCAAACACAAAAAAAGCAAAAGGTGCTTTTAAGACATCATAGATAAACAGGATTTCAACCTCCATCATTATTTTGCACAGGTCCAACAAGAAAAGCAGCTGCTCTTTTTCATTAGCAGTAGGCTTGAAATGCAGGTCAGCAATGAAGTATGTGACTTAACTTTGATCTGCACTTGGAATTTACCCCAAAAGGCAGGTGGGAACCAGCCACTGCACAGATGACACTAAAACTGGTTTTCATTCTACTCCATTATGGGAATGGACTCACAGTGAATAGTGCTGAAACAAGTTCTGCACTATTCAAAACCTGCTTTCAAAAGAATTTTGGTTACTTACAGTGCTTAGAGTCATTGAAACTTTGAGAGGATCTATTAAGAGTAAATGTTATGATAGCCACCAAAATTAAGCCAGTATATCAGACTTGTCAGGCAGCACTTTGCTCCATTTCAGCACAAAAAAAAATTCAGTATAATTGTGTTCTGCTTCTTTTCAAGAGCCAAGGACAAACTTTCAACTGAACAACCACAGCTTAAGCAATCACAGAGCAAATAGATTTTTTTCCTTCCTATTTCACTTCCACTAGAAAACCTATTAAGTTCTCTCTGTTCTGACGTTACCTGAAAACAGGGCAAAACTGCAGACTTTAATGAGAAAATGTCACAGATGTGAGCTATCAGAAGTTCCAAAGAAGCCCAGTGCAAAGCACTTATGACAAGTCCAGACTTTGTGGCAGATACAGTTATCTTTTTGCCTAAAAAAGAGACTTTGGGGAATAAACTGCAGGTACAAGGACATATTGCATAAGCTATCACATGCTCACTGCAACTGTGTGAATGTTACCGGATTTTGAGAAGCCACCGTGCTGAATAATTTAAGGGCTAATAAAATATTCAGTTTTTTACTGATACACTGGTTTCATTTTGAAACCAAAAA